>JAODAL010028004.1:0-54022 GCA_025379985.1 Phyllomedusa bahiana | reverse complement strand
AAAGGTTCTCGTTAGTAGGTATTTCTGTTGTATGGCATATCCAATAATATGGGGAAACGCAAGTCTGAATCAAGTCTGTCAATAAATTCATGTAATCTTGGCGGTAATCAAACATTTTGTAAAAACTTGGCAATAAAAAACATGACCAACAGTAAATTCCTCGATTTACCGTAAAGTACATTTAGAAATAGAAATGTGAGTTCCTTCATTCCTACATTCTGGATAAATGTTTGGATACATTCAGGGGTGGAACTAGACCTCATAGTGTCTCTTAACAAAATGACACTGGTTCCCCCTACCAAATGACAAGAAGCTGAAATAGCAGCAATACTTTAAGATGTAGAAGGGGGACATTGGGCGATAAAACCCCATACTAGTGCCGGACAGCAAAATGCCATCAACTTTGTTATGCTGTACAAAAAGAGACAATGTTCTTGCACCTGAGGGGGCCCTCACAACCTCTAGGACCCAAATATGCCGCTCCAGCTATAGCTATGTTCATAGATACTTCTAAACCCATTAGATATTCTATGCATGGCATGTAGTTCTCCTTAAGCCACAGAAGTGGAAGCCAATAAAAGTGGAGACACCTGTTGAAGGAGCATATGTTTCATAATATCTGAATTAAGACTTATCAGGACACAACTTTTTTAATTTTTGGAAATTTGAATGCTATTGAAAGTTGCATTGGTTTAGCCATTGTCATGTTTTTCTTCTACTGGTTAGACACCAGCACAGAAAATACAATCTAAATTTTAAAAAAGGGAGTTTTTAAATCGCAGATCTGCGAAAAAAAAACCCGGGAAATTTCCCCCCCAAAAATTACATTTACGATATGTTAATGGTATCATAGTAATTTGTTGAATGGATAGTTGGGAGGCACAAGTGGTTATCTTTAGTGGGATTGATGCATCATCCTTATGTACACAGAGGCAAAAAGAGCCACATAGATCCCTGTGCCTCTGTATTACGAAATCGGAGGCACTCTTTGTGCCATCATACAGCACTGTGACATGGGTATGCTGTCCCTTAGGTGCAATACTTTTATACAGATATAAGCACCCATAGACTTCTGTGGGTGCCATGATATGGCTCCGTAAAACTTTTTAGATGTACATAACCCTATTATGATAGGTGTGCATAAGCGCACTAAATAAAGCATCTCATTGCTATCACTTGTAGATTCACATAACTCATTACTTTAACGTAGAATAACCACACACATATCAATTGTTCAGTCAATACAGTACCAGCATGTGCTTGTTTATGGAAGCATTGTGTGCTTAAGCTATTGGATACCTACTGATCTGACTTCTCTAGGAAAACTGAACTGTACAATTTAGTCTATAATCCACATGATTAGTTATACCTTGTATATACTAATCCCATCTCTTAAACTGTTCTACTTCAGCAAGTCTACATAGCATTCATACTCAGAATATGCTTTGCAAGCCCTTCAAATATTTGGTTACATAGAACGCATAAAAAAAAGAAAGGCCTAACTTTTCCTTGTCTAAGCGTGTTTAATGGGGAAGAAAATGATAGACTTTTTTTTTGTATAAAAAATGCCTCATTTGTCCTGTGTTAAAAATTTTAAACTTTTAAAAAAAACAGGGTTTCGAACATGTCACATTCAAAAGGCCTTGCCAAAAAAAACTTTTCCAACGCATTTAATTTTTTCATCTTTTAAAAAAAATTGGCCCCAAACAAATGACGGATTTTTTTTCCTCAAGACCACCACGCCAATGCGTCACGTTCCACGGGGGGGTTAAGTACAGACACACCCAAAATGACGTCAAAAATGTTAACAGTCAATGTATTAATTAACTTTCCTTACCCTCAAACAACTAAAAGATGAAAGCTTAAAGGGGTTTACCCACTTGAGCTACAAACCAACCACCTCAGAGAATAGGAAGGACAGTTGAACTTGCTTGGTGATATTTGGAACTCCCATAGACATGGATGGGGAGAAATGCCAGAAGAACCGTCTCCCCCATTGTCAGTTCAAGCACTGAAAAGTCTTTATATACTTACATGACGCCCTATCCAACTGGAAACTTTACCGTCCAACATGTCAAAGGTTGCTAACCCAGGCAGCCAGAACCCTGCTCTGCAGTGATGAGGAACAAACAACCCGAAACAGATGTCTTCAATTGGGAGGCTTATCCTTGAGGATAACCTACTGGCCCCGGTTTTAAAAAACCTAGTAAGTTCCCAAAGGGTCTTTAATGAAACATAAGGGGATGCCCCCACTGGGGTTTCGGGGCGGTTTTTTTAGGCGGTTCCGGTTTTTTTCAGACCGCTGAAAAACCGGGGCCCGAAATGAACAGAAGGGGGCTCTAGGAAAACTCGTGCAGCAGCCCATCACGGGTTTTTGCCCGGTGTTTTCCCCCCACGGTCTGCCCGTAAAACATTGTGTAACCATTCTTCCGTCCCCTTTCCGACGGAATATGTGCTTCTCATGTGAAGGGGGGGTTTTTTTCCCTCACGCGGAGAAAAACCCCTTCCCCCCCCCCCCCACCCCCGCGGGAGGGGGACGGCCCCAAAAAAAGTGCAAAACCGGTTGCATAACGACCCGTATTTTGGGACTTGCGTGGGGAACGCACCCTAAGGTTATGTTCACACGGATGATTTTGACGCTGTATTCTGTGCTGTTTTTGCCCAAAACAGCATCAAAAAGCCCCCAAAACACAAGTTTTTTTCATAGATTCCTATGTAAAACAGTGTTGTAGTTCACACATGATGGGATTTTTACGTGCGTTTTCTACACTTCTTTCGCGTGTTTTTGCCTGAAAAAAAAATGTTATTAATTTCCGGCTTTTTTAAATGTAAAATCCCCACAGAATCAAAGGAAAACTTTAAAACCTTGCCTTTTTTGACGCCTTTTTGGGGAGGTTTTTTTCCCCGGGTATTAATTTGTAGGGTGTTTCAGAAAGAAAACAGTGTTGGAAAACCTCGGCAAAACCTCATCCAAAACCTGATCAAATCCTTGTCTAAAAGTGCTGCATTGAGGTGCTTTTCAGCCGTGTCAAAACCCTAAAGGGTCACCCTAAAAAGGTTTGCTACTGCTCTAATTTTTCCCATATCTATTAATTAATGGGAGAGGAGAAATTATACCAGAAAATATACATATAAACCCACTGAGCACTAACCCTAATAGCAATGAACTCTGAGGAAACATAATACACAACAATTTGAATGCTAAACCCAGAGATAATCTTATGGAAACTCTTACCTGTTTTATGTAGCTTTAAGAACAAAATGAATGAGAATTACAATAAATGGTCAAACATTTTATTGAAATAATCTGTTATTGTAGTAAAGCATTTGGAAGATAAAATGCTTCCCTTTCATCCCGCCTTTGTAATCTTTCCAAGTGGACAGAAAAGCTTTCTCAAGAAAATAAAAAAGCTTCCAATAATTCTCACGCAGAAACCTACTAATACTACAGAACTTACTCAGTGACCAGAAACACATATTTCACTATAGTCCATAATGAACCAAAAGAAGTATTAGAAACAGATCATTTTTTTCGATAACCCAAAAAAAATCTGTATCAGTAAGGCAAAAGCAAGTGCGCTTAACTGTTTTCAGAATTCCCATAGAAATGAAAGGGGAGACCTGCACAAGCCTGGCCATTTTCCCCGTTCTAAAGCCAGTTATAATGTCTACAACTTGGGCCCCAGGCTTAAACGTGGGTGAAAAAATCTTTTAATCAAATTTCAAAAAAAAAAAGTGTTATCGGCCATCTACAGTGACTGACAGCTTCCTTGCATTAGGGTGTAAATAAAGTAAACTATCAATCACTGTATATGATTTCTCTTTCTTTTACTCAAAGTCTACTACAAATCCTATAACCCTATATCACAGAACTCAACCCTATATATCACAGAACTCAGTTTCTCTCCCTCTATCACATCCTGCTTTCAGATAGTATAGTCAAAATCACCTTTCAAGTTCCCTTTTAGTTTTTTTTAGGTTACTGATGGCCTTAGGATTGCTGTAGCCAATTAGCAACCCGTTTGGCTTGAAGTCAACAGAAGACTGGAAGAGAGGGAGAACAGCGGCAGCGCTGAACCCTTTAGAAACAAGAGGTGAGTGCAAGATTTTTTTTTTGAATTCTACAAGACCATCAATAACCTAAAAAAAATCCTAAATAAATATATTCAAGTATAAAAACGAAATATTACATAATATAAAATACATATGCAATGATGAATGCGTAAAGCTCACTTGACTACCTCGACCTGCACCTATCAGGTGTAACCCGCCACTTTATAAAAAGCTTTGCAAATTCAAAACTAATTAAATTTTGGATTATAGGGGTTTTAAAAAAAACCTCTACGAGGAGGTGAATGGGAGAAGAAAGTAAGATTAAGGGAGGTTTTTTGGATTATGGAGTGCAATACTAGACCCAAAAGCCTGAACGAGTAATATCTAGTTAATATCTATTGATGGGGTGTTTATCCTTAAATAGTTAAAAAGTGTGTTTTTTAATCTTTCCCCAAATTTAAAATAGATAAAACAATCCTGCAAAAACAAAATATCTAGATTGTCAGCAACAATCAAAAAACCCAAGAGTTAAACCCAAATTGGGGAACTCCCCCTTTTCCTTTTCCAACGGGAGGAACCCATTGGTTTTTTTTAAAATTTTGTCTGTATATTGTGTTTTTTTTGTTGGTTTTAGAGTAAAAACGGGGCCCCTGCCTCATGTCACTTCCTTGAGTTTTTAAAATGGAAAAATAAAGCTTTGTGAAAATCCACCTGCTGGATTACGTCGAGACGGAAAGAAAGTTTTGTTTTTAGAGCTGAACCCGGCTCTCCATGCGGGATCTGTTCACGCTCACACCCAAGAAAGCGGCGACATAAAAGGCTGATTTTAAGGACTTTGTATTTCATTTACTACTTTCCGAATAAATTTTAAAAAAACCTTTCAAATTTTCCCTTTTAGTTTTTTTTTAGGTTACTGATGGCCTTAGGATCGCTGTAGCAATTAGTTACCCGTTCGCCTTGAATCAACGAAGACCGGGAAAGAGGGGGGAAACATGGCAGCGGAACCTTTAGAAACGAGAGGTGGGTGCAAGATTTTTTTTTTTATTCTACAAGGCCATCAGTAACCTAAAAAATAAATCATAAAATAAAGCACGTAACCCCTTTAATATATTCCAGTATAACAACGTAATATTACATAATATAAAATACATATGCAATGATGAATGCATAAAGCTCACTTGACTACCTCGCCTGTAGCACCTAGGGGTGTTTACCCTCTTTATTTAAACTACAATAAAGCAACACATTGGCACTCATAAATAAACCCCAAGAAAAAATGCTCTAATCCCTTCAAATTTACATCCTGCTTTTCCCACGGGGTCCCCCTAAAAGGCAGACACTCTACCATTTTGTGGGATCAATCCCAAAAGAATTGGACGGAGGGTAAGAAAAATGTTTTCTCTGCACAGAACCAAAGTTCCTTTCTAAAGCTAACACATCTCCACCTTTTCTGAATCTTTTCCATTTTCAATTTATAAATCTTTGGGGCATCAGGTTTTTCCCGGGGCAAATCCGCTGCTCCGGCGAGTTAAGGTTAACGCGTACATTGAGCTTTTTACTGAAAATTTAAAACTCTGAACAGAAAATTTTTTTCCATCTATTAAAAAGGGGAACAGCACATCTGTTAAAGTTCTTGCACAATGGCTGGCTTTGCACCGAAACAGGAAACGTAACCCAATAGTCTCAGAACTTCAACAAACCTGACCCACTTTCAAATGGTAAAAAGGAGGCTTTTTTTTCTTTTTTTAATAATTTTAGTTCGATGTAACATCTGCTATGCGCTTGCTGCCCCCTAACACTTGATATTCTTTCAACTCCCACCACTGCCAAAAAAAATATTTCTTTCTATTAAAGACTGCACTGAGTGTGTGATAATAGCACTTGGGCTCACAGCTTTGCTTTATTTGAGATGCCTGCTTCGTGCACATCAAAGTAACGTATATATTAAATAATATAGAAGCTTGGATAATGCCTATACCTAGTTCTAGAGGCAGAGGATCTGATGACAGGTAATAAAGTTATTGGACGTTTCCAAAAAGACATTTAAATAGAAGTGCAACCCTGTAATACTCAGCGTGCGACAATATTTATATATTTTATACAGTTTATTTGACTTCTTATAGTTATTGTTTATCTGTTACCATGATGATATTAAGACTCTGTTCAAACCTGCATCATAAGAACAGAAGAACAAAAATCATAACACATAAATTTCTGATGTCAAGGGGAAACCCAAAACCACCAAAAAGCCCATTTCCCTAAATGAATTTTCAGGTTTCATTCTGGTATCCACTGTTTTCACAGGAAGAAACTACCTTATTATGGACATTCCCTGTCAAATATCCAAAACAAAAAGCCTCTCCCCATGGCAAAGTAAACAACTTAAGTAAACCTGTCGGGTGGTTTACATCCCGCTTGAGCAGGATAGATAGAGGGAGAAGAAAGGCTCTGTCATATATAGATTTTATGATGGGAGGGGAGCTGAGCTCTGTGATATATGGGGTTTTAGGTAAGCAGAGAAAGCAGAAATCTTGAAATTAGGGTTATATGATAAGGAGGAAGCTGAGCTCTGTGTAAAAGGTTTTATAGATGAGGGAGAACTGAGCCTGTATATATATTTTTATATGATAAAGAGAAGTTGAGTTGAAAATTAGGGTTTAGTTTTGGGAGAGAAGCTGGTCTTAATATAAGGGGGTTTTATATTAGAGGGGAAAGCTGGCCTGTGATAAAAAAGGGTTATATGATAAAGGAGAGAAGCAGCTCAGTAATATAGGTTTTGAAAGAGAAGAGAATGGCTCTGGATATTAGGGTTATATGATAGAAGGAAAAGCTAGCTCTGTGAATAAAGGGTTATATGATAGAGGAGAAAAGTGAGCTCTGTCATATATAGGATATATAGGGAGGGAAAGTAAACTCTGTGATTAAGGGTTTATGGAGAGGAAGGGGAACTGAGCTGTGTATATGGGGTAATGTTTAAGAGAAAGTGAGTCTGTGATAAATGGGTTTTATATATAGGGGGAGAGGCTGAGCTCTAAAATATATAGGGTTTTTTATGATTAGAGGGGAGGGGCTTGTGATATATGGGGTTATATGATAGGGGAGAAGCTGAGTCGGGATATAGGGGGTTTTATAGAGGAGAGAACTGACTCTTATATATGGGGTTTATATGATAAAAAAAGGAAGGACTCGTGAAAAGGGGTTATATGAAAAGGGGGAGGAAGAGGTCGTGAAATATGGGGGTTTTATATGATAAGGAAAAAAGCGAGCCCCTGTGATATATAGGGTTATATGATAGAGGGAGAGGCGACCCCTGTGATATATGGGTTATATATAAAGAAGCGACTCTGAAAATAAGGTATATAAAGAGAAAGAGAACGACTCTGTATATTAGGGTTAAATGATAGGGAGAGGCTGAGCTCGTATATGAGGTTTAATATATAAGGAGAGAGGCTGGGGCTCTGAAAATATAAGTTATATGATAAGAGAGGAACTGACCCCTTTTTTATATATAGAGTTATATGATAGAGGAGAAAGCGAGTTCTTTTATAAATAGGGTTAAATGATAGAGAAAAAGAACTGAGCTCGTAAATATGTGGGGTTAAATATGTTTAGAGGGGGGGAAGCTGGCTCCGAGATACAGGGGGTTTAAATTTTATAAGGGTTTAAAACTCCCCTCTGCGCTGGTTATTATTAGGGGGCAAAAATTTCTAAGTAAAAAGCAGAGTAAATCCTGATAGACTCCTTAAGAGAAGGGGAAAATCTGTTTACCCTGCTTACATACAGTGATTGACAGATTTCCTTGTATCAGTGTTTGTACAAAACAAACTGTCATTCTTTTTTTGCAATTTTCCGCATTTTATTTTAAACTACTGCCTTAAAATGATAAAAACCCCATAAAACACAAGCTACTTCCCCTCCCTCTACATATTATGGGAAAGGGCAGCAAAAAAACAAATAAAAAGGTTTTTCATTTTAAAGCTCCCAAAAATTCAAAAGAATTAACAGGGTTTTCAAACGCCGGTTAGAAAAAAAGAAAAACCCGCTGAAGAAATGAAAAAATCAAAAAAAAAGAAAAAAATATAAAATAAAAAATAAAAATATTTTTAGAATTCCATAAGTTTTAAAAGCAGACAGGCAAAAAAAATTAAAAATTTAAACCCCAAAAATTGAAAAAAAAATAAAGAAAAGGGAAAATGTATATTATTATAGTCAAAGAACACAACCTTTACTTTAACCATATGGAACTTCCTAAATTTGATTCCCATTCATGTACTGCGGTGAAATGTATTATTGTAAAAAACTTATCATACTACATACTGTAATTTGGAGTCAACAGAAAAGAGAAAGCATGGCTAACTACAGTAAAACTTCAGCTTGTATGCTAAAGGGAAACTGGCACCATGAAAATGCTATCTAATCTACTGGCATCATGATAAAGAACAGGATAAACTCAGCGGATTGATACAGTTTGTTGGAAAAGATATCATAGAACTAGTAACTTAATGACTGGAACCCTGAAACAAAATTTTATCACAATAGGTTGTCGATTACTTTGGGGCCATCGACATGGGCCCAAAGGCGATAGCGCCCATAAATCGAAAAAGATATTCGATGGCCGAGGGAAGTTTAAAGGGTCGATGACCATTAAAGTCAAATGGGAGAGCAACAACCCCTTCATTTTTAAACACCCAAACGGGGCGGGAAAGGAGCGGGAAATTAACGGGCCAAAATGAAAAAAGGGGATACGTGCAACATTTTGGGGGCAACACACTTATTTTAATAAAAGCCACAAAAAAAACTCACAGACCAATCACTATCCCTGCCCTTGTACCAAAAGCCAGCCCCCAAAACCGCAACACCCAAAAATTTAAAAAAGTCCAAAGGCAAAAGATTTAACCCAAACTTTTATTTTAACTGGGCCCTTTTAATACCCCTGTCCTGGGCCCAGCATGACCCCCCAAACCCTGCATGACCCAAAATTTTAAAAAAGTGCCCGGAAAAAGGAGTTTTTTCAACCACCATTTTAATGTTTCCCCTGGAAAATTAAACCTATCCCTGCCCGGGTAGCGCTTGCCCCCCCGTAAAGTCGCCCAATTTAAAGCTTAACTTGGAAAAAAACACGTATCAAAAGGGTATTGGGATAAAAAAAGGGTTTTTTTTTTGGGCACCTATCAATTCACCTGTGGAAAACTACAAAAATTGCGGATAAAAATTTTAAACCGAAAAAGGTTTGGCTCATAAAACAAATCTGGACGGGGAAAAAATTTTCAAAAAAAAAATTTATCAAAATTGTATTCGAATAATAAAAGGAAATTTTTGGCACCTTTCAATTCACCTGTGGTGTACAAAATTGCAGAAATTCCATTTAAGTGAAAGGGGGCCAAAATGTTAAAGTCCTTTTTTGGGTTTGGGTATCGAAACTGCCTGCCCTGAGGGGAGGATTTTCAAGACCTTCCCAGGGGTGTAGGGGGCTGCCAGGGTGGGTTTTCCCCCCTCCTAATTAAAAACCCGGGAGCCAGGTGGCTCTTCCTGTTGATCCGGGAGGGGGCCACCTAAGAACATTTTCCAGGAAAACCGCACGCAGCAGCCGGGCCCACAAATCCCCCCATGTGGCCGGGGGCCCCAAGCAACAAGGTAATTTTGACTTTTTTTAACTGCCTTTGCTGAAACCCCAAAATTTGGGTATTTGCACCTCTCTCTGCCCTGTATATTTTTTTAACTTGTACATAAACCTTTCTAGTGGGGGCCCTTTTCAAGGCAATTAAATCTAAAAAATTTTTTAAACTGAGTTAGTCTTTTAATAAAGGGGAAACCAAATGGCCCCAAAAAAAAAAAAAAAAAAAAAAAAAAAAAAAAAAAAAAAAAAAAAAACCCCCTAATTTCTGGGCTATATTATAGGGCTCCCCAAAGGGGTTTTTTTCCTGCCCCAAGCTATAAGTGGGTAAGGGCCCCGGTTTTTAAAACTAAACGAGCGAACTGGTGGCAGAAAATTTTTTTGTTTCCCTGTCCCAGTGTGGGCGGGGTAAAAAGGGGAACAGAAAACGGGCTGCCCCTTGAGCCCCCCCCTAGGGGCACCCCCCAACGAAGGGAGATACCCCCCCAAGTTGGGGCCTCGTCCCTCAATGGGCCGGCGGACAGGTTTTGTTTTGGGTCACAGGGGTCATTGTTTTTTCCCAAACCAATCGAAACCCAAACACATCCCAGTCAGACGTCGCATACTCATTTTCCCCCCCTTCTCTCCCCCTGTAACCTAATTTGCGGCCCCCCAAAAATTGACGGGAAAGCGCCAAAAATGGCGCGATCTTAAAAGAAAAGCACAGATTTTAACCAAAATTTAATCGCATAAACCCAAAAAATTTGGGATAAATATAAAAACTTTTCCTTTTTTCAATTTTGCGAAAATAACGCCCCAACACTAATCATCAATATTCTTCACAAATCCAAACCAGATGATACATTTCTTTTATTATCTCCTTTTATTTCCCCCTTTTTCCCGTTTTTTGAAAAATTTCTTTTTTCTGTTATTTTACGGGGGACAGTCTTTCTTGATGGGGCTTTTTTTAAAAAAATTTTTTGAGAGATGCTTTACTGCAGCTACATGGAACAGGAGCCTATGAACAGGAGCTGACTCAATGATTTCTATGGCAGAGTTTTCTGGACATGTTCTGTGATCTAGGAAGAACTCACTGTGTATGGAGCGAGTGAGGGTGAGCTGTGACCATTACCAATTGTAAACAGTAAATCTTCTATTATCTATACATTGGTGTCAAAAAAATTTCCGGTGAAAAGAAAAAAAAAAAAGGGGGTTTTAAAAAGAATATTTATATTTTTAGGCTTCATGGCTACAGTGAGAATTGCAAGATTTCAAGATTTCTCTTAAATATAGACAATGACATGGAAAATTAAAAAATAAAAATCTTTAAAAAAAAAAATTTTAACCCTAAAGGGGGATTTTTAAAAAAGTCATTCCAAATTCCCCCTTTAAAAAATTAAATAGGGAGTGCTATTCAGTTATTGACCCGCATTTCCCTTTAAAATTAGCCTGCAGACAGAAAAAGGGGCCAAAACCTATTGGGACTGCCCACTGGATTTCCCAAACACCAAAAGGGCAGAGATTTCAATCCATACATAACATGGTCATACTGAATCTTTTCCAACAAACTGTATAGTAATCTCTTCAGTTCCTCCTGCTCCATGACATGTACACGGCCGCCGGGGGTGGCTTTTTTTCAGCGGTTTGCGGTGAAAAGCCCTCCCCTTTCGCCTAGACAATTTTATTTCCCCCCGTAAAACCGGGTGAAAGAAAAGAACTTTTTTATGTTTTTCGAACCAACCCCGGCCCGGGGGTAACCCGTGCAGCGGGGGGCCGTCAGCGGGTTTTTCCAAAAAGGGGCCCTAAAAAAATTGTCACCCCCGTTTTTCAACGGTTTTTTAAAAATGAAAAAACCCCGAAAAACCGGGGGAAAACCGGGGCAGGGGGACAAGCCCTAATAGTTCCCTTTTAAATTTGAGAAAACCCTTTTTTGAATTTTTACCATTCCATTCGTACCAAAATCTTTGGGTTTTGCATCTTCCCAAATAAACAATATCAAGAACACAAGGATGGATCGCTTAAGTCACAAACCACTTTTGATTTATTACCTTCAAAGGGGTATTTTCAACTCATAAAGTGATGTTATTACCAGTAAAGGTCTGACCTCTGGGACTCCTGAGAATAAGGGGCTGGGAGAAACCCCAACCCCTTTATAGTTTTTCCCTGAACAGTGGTACTTTTCCCCCAAAAATCAGCTGTTCAGGGAAAATGCAGTGGGCCTATTTTTAAATTTTTTAAAAATTTTTTTTTTTATATATATTTTATAAATATAAAAATAAAATATATATATATAAATATATATATAATAAATATAAATAAAAAAAATTTTACACACAAATGTATATATAAAATATATGAGAAATAAGTTGTAAAAACATGAAAAAATTTAGCTTGTTTCCCCCTGCCCATACAGTAAACATTTCTTTTTCTAAAAATTCCCGTTGCCTTTTTTTTTAAACTCCCGAGAAAGGGTCTCCAAAGGGTGCCTTTATATGGGGGAAATAAACTATTATTTTTTCACGTTTTCTCAACTTTGAGCCTTGTGATTTTTCTTTTATTATTTAATTCAGCTTGTGATCTGGGCTTTTGGTGACGGCACCAACTATCTTGTGTTAGGCTGAGTGCTGCATTTTCTTTGTATTTATATACATAATGTCCTGAATACACACAGACTGCAAAAAATTCAAGTGAAAACCCAACACACATTTTAATAAATTTTGGGAAAAATTAATGACTGGAAAAAGAATCCCATTAATTTTTTTCAAAAACCTTTCCCAAAATTTTTTTTGGGTAGTCATTCCAATAAGACTTACAGCCAAATGTCTGCAATATTTGTCAATTCACATTTTTTTCCTTAGGGTTTCTAAAAAACCCCAAAACCCCTGAATTTTATCGTCCACAATTTTTCTTTTCCCCCCCTCCTTTTAAAGAATGTAATGCACATTTCAAGAATTTAAAAAAGGAGCAAGATCTCTACTGCAAAGAAACTCAGGATTGGAAGCTGCAGCAGGGATTGTTATGAGATTTTTTAAAGGGGTCGGAGAAACCCTAGACTACTGGGAAAAAAGCTCGCCCCTTTTCAAAAAGGGAAAGAGGCGAAGAAAAAAACGTACAAACTGGGTTTTTAATCCACTTTGATCCTATGCCAATAGCTAAAGCTAACAGTATGTAAAAAACTTCACTCACCATGGGCCCTTTTTAAAGGGTCCCAAAACCCAAAACCAAAAAAGCAACTTGTACCCCCCCCCAGTTCCCAAATTATTAATACCTCAGTTTCCTGGATGCACTACATTGGACGTCACCCCATAGGGGGGGAGACGCTGGGTTTAATCCCCGGAGAAGAAAAATTTCCCGATTTGGAACGATTTTTAGGCTAAAATACCCAGTAACCTTTTTAAAATGGAGAAAGCAGGTTTTAGGCAAGTTTCCCCAAAGAATTTTTTAATTTCTGTGAATCAAAAAAAAAAAAAGAAAAGTTTCAAATTTTTTTAAAATTAAAAATATAAAATAAATATAAATATATATAAAAATATATATTTGTAAATATTATATAATATAATATATATAAAATATATAAATTTATAAATAAAAAGCATACTGTTGGGGGAAAAAAAATATTTGATACACTGGTGAAAAAACACATTTTCCCCCCGAAAAAAAAAGGAGAGGTTTTTTAATTTTTTTTGGTTGGGACAAATTCTTCAACTGGGAAAGGGTAAAAAATTAAAAAAAAAAACCAGGGAAAAAACACATTTAAAATTTTTAAATAATTAAAAAAGGATTTTTTAGAAAGAAATAAGTATTTGATCACCGACCAACCAACAAGAATTCTGTCTCTCACAGACCTGTTTTTTTTAAGAATCCCTCCTACTCTGCACTCATTATCTGTTTTAATTGTACTTGTTTGAACTCGTTACCTGTAGAAAAGACACCTGTCCACACACTCACTCATTCACACTCCAACCCAGTGTCAGAGGAGTTGATTTTAGGGGCTGATCCTGAAGCTTTTGTACTTTGCCTCCCCATCTCCGCCACCTGCGTGGTGGCATCACCCAGTCTCGCTTCAACTTCTGCAGACCGCTGTGATGACATCATCACACTACTCTGTAATCAAGATGGGGTGCTGGGGGTCTTCCTCACCTAATTGCAGCAGGACACCGGTGGTGAACATAAAAAGTGTAAATATATATATATATATATATATATATATATAAAAATTTTAAATATAATATATAAAAATAAAAGTATATATATAAAAATGACCCCCCCATGAATGATACATTTTATGTAAATAAAAATATATAAAAAGCTATAAACATAAAGTTCCAAATATAAAACCACTAAATAATGGTCGTACATTTACCAGATAACACCGCTACATAAAACCAGAATCCCAAGGCCAATAATACTGATTACCAATAACGAACCTTTACCTCATTTATCAAAACCAAAACTGTCAGTGTACGACTTTCTTTGTTGCCCATAACAACCAATCAGAGCTCAGCTTTAATTTTCTATACTGTTCTGAAAAAATGAAAGCTGAGTTCTGACTGATCTCAATGGGCAACAGACAGTTGTTCATGAAGTTTTAATAAATGACGGCCAATGTGTACAGGTACATGTGTTTGCGGTGCATTTTTTCAGGAGTGTTTTTACCATTAATAATCCTGCTTCTATCACATGGTTTGTCATGTATAAAAACGCCACACGAATAAAAAAAAAAAAAACTGACAACATACATGTTCATGCACTTTTTTGGTGCAGAAAAAAAATAGAGGTCTATGGAGTGAAAACTACTACAACTTGCCTGAAACAATGTTTCACCTACACCTGTGTTTGGAAAAAACACAAAGAAGCTTACCCATAGTGCAAAAGAAAGCAATGTCTGTAGTGCGTTTAGAATATACTTCCAGCTAACATCCGACCGCTGCAGTTTACAGAAAAAAAAAATTACACCAGCCTAAATTCTTTAAGTGCCAAAAAATAGGAATAATTTATTATAAAAGAGTGACTGATGACATAGTTAAGTGACAATAAAATGTATAGGTAAGAAAGATTAAATAAAAAACCACGTTATTACTTCCATGTGTATGAATTAATTAAAGACAACAGCAATATTGATGATGATCCAGTAACCCCATTTCTGTCAGGCATCCTTTTGGGCTTTTTAAGTACGTGCCTAGACTCTCTCATTTAGCTGTTCTACTTACTTTTTCACCTTTTTTCCCCTAATACAAAAGTCTTTACTTTTCATTAACAATATTTTTTTCTTTTATATCAGGGGTAACATTTAAAAAAAAAAAAAAATTTTTTTTAAAGGGAACCTTTAAAATAGCTGCAGGTTACCCGATTGCAACCCTATTGGTTTTACCCGGAAACACTGCAGCGTTCCCAGGTAAACACTCAGTGAAGTTGTGCCAGGTACGAGGAGAAACCGTTGTGTTATATCCTAAAGTTATATGTTGCCAAAAAATGGGATCACACAGTCTGCCCAGATCCCTGGCTTCTTAGGCTATGTTCACACGGCTTAACTGGGGGACGTAATTATGCCCCGCAACTACGCCGTGTGGCAGGGGGCGGGGCGGGAGTGGGGGGCCGGCACTTCGCCGGCCCATAGACTTGCATTACCAGTGGTGCGTATACGCCGCTGGTAATTCACATGTCACTTATCTCCCTGCTCGTCGAATCCGCCGAGCAGGGAAAGGAGACGTAATCCATATTTTTTTTATGAAAACTGTGGTTTACCGAAAAATGGGCCTTTCACCCGTAATTTGGCACTTCGGCGCAAATTAGGACCGAAATGGGCCCTTTTTTAAAGCCTTTTGAACAGGCCTTACACAGACGCCCGGGACACTCTGGGTCCCCAGGGTGACTGTTAGCCTTTCCCCCCGGCTCTGTTTGGTCACTGGGAGTCCCGATCACCCGAAAGAGCAGGGGAATGCCGTTTGAATTATGCTGCGGTCACGAAATGTGGCAATCAAAGTGCTAAGCGCCGGGGAACGGAGGTTCCCCCGCTTCCCGGTGGTTAAAGGGACGGCTGGGAACGGGGCTGTAAAGTAAGCCGTTCTCAGTGCTGCTGCGGCGCTGAAGCCGAACTCCATATCTGCGTGATAAAAAGACGCATCAGACGAATGACCTGAAACCTACAGCCAAAAAAGGCAGGGGGGTGTTGCGGGTTAATTCCAAACGACCCCACCTCGGGGACCCGCACTATCTCCTAAATGAGCCCCAAAAAACCTTCCATCTAATGGAGAGGTGGTCAGAACTCTCCCATAGACAACAAATGGGAGTTCCGAGTTAAGCTGAGCATCGCCACCACCTCTGGGACCCGAACCTATCAGACATGGATGACATATCTCAGCAATATGTCATCAATGACTGTAGTGAGACAACCCCTTTAAAGGTGACACAAACCCTCCTAGGGTCCTGCAAACAAATAAAACTAGTCTGGACAAAAATGATGGTATTCTTAACTTTGTTGCAGAATTTGTCACAGGATTTTGGGGCCCAATCTTACAAAAAGTCCACTGTCTCAGGGGAAAAGGGGCCTTCCCCAGACTGCAAAATTTTAACCCTTCCCCAGACGTTAGTAGGATTTAGATCAGGTCATAAAAAGCCCCCTTAGGGAAAATCCAATGACTTCTCTTTAGCCATTCTTGGATGTTTTGGTCATTATCCTGTTGGAGGACCCGACTGGGCTGAAAACAATTGTCGTACTGGGCACACATTTCACTCCAGAATGTTTAAATTTGGTTTCAGTGTAACCTAAACAGATTCAAGACACCCTGTTCCAGGCTAATCAATGCAGCCCAAAAAACATAGTCAAACCCTCTCCATGTTTCTTGGTAGGTACAATGTTATTTTCTTTGTATGTTTCATTGTTATGTATGTAATCATAGACCGACTGGCTAAAAAAGCTCCACTTTTGAATCATCTGTCTAAAGGACTTTGTCTCAGAAGCTTTGTGGATTGTTATTGTGCATTTTGGAAAATTCCAGTCCTGCTTTTTTTTTTTATAATTTGACATCAATTTTCCTCTTGCGACCATGTCCCAAAAGGTTTTTTAAAAGTCCCCTTTAACCCCAAGGAAAATAGTGCAACCGTAGTAAAAGAACATCAACGTTTGGTATTGCTTTTTTCTTATGTTAACATGTTTGTCTATCTTTGTCTCTCTACTCTCCTGAGTCAGATCTGTCTTTAGTTTTCTTTGGCCCATGTACAGTGTTGTACACACCATGATACTAAACAGCACAGTAAGCACTTTCCACCTTTTAAAAAGGCAGACTGATTCTAGATTCCGAACCCCAATTTTTTGAGAAACATGTCGCAAAAAACAAAATTAAATTTTTTATCTTTTTTTCCCGAGGTTTTACATCATATTTCTTTTTTTTTTTTTTTTTGGGTTGAACCTATTTCATTTTTTTATTGGGTTGGGTTTCTTTTTAAAATTTAAATTCTTATTACTTTTGTGAATTTCAAGTTATTTCAGTGACCAGTGTGAGTTTTTCTTTCTTTAACAGAAGGGTATTAACAATTTTGTGCATGTGTGGGTTTTGGTGGATTTTTAATAGGGGAAAAAAAGGGGTGTTTCCTACTCAAAAAAAATTCACAGCATTTATTTTAAAAAAGTCTGATAAGTGCAGGTATAACCTCTGAAACCCACATCTATCATGAAAACTGGTCCCTGAAAATCTTGGTGTAGAACAGAGAGGAGGTCTCTTCATTCATTTCTATGGGAGTTCCAAGGACAGCTAAATACATCACTAGAACAGAATAGTGAGCCACTGGGCAAGTACACTCTCCTCTCCATTCTGCAAGGAGAATTTCAGGGGCCCCGTCATAAGATAGACATGGGTTCAAGCAGTGGGACCTACATCTACCAGACATTTATGGCATAACCTATTGATGTGCCAAAAATGTCTGAGATGGGTAAACCTTTAAGATAGTTCATTGAAAACCCTGTAAAAAGTGTAGTGATGGCCATATTGGTTTTGTTAGATAATTTAGATTGGAAAACAAAAAACAGGGGTGCAATAACAGGTGATGCAGAGGCTGAAGTCACATCCTGATGATGGAGCCTAAGGAGGGCCCATAAGATTCTTTATAAAAAAAAAACAGGGGAAACACCCGGGGGGGGTCAGTAAATTGGCACTGTTTTACCTGCAGCCAAAATTTGGGGGCTTGGGGTTCCCAAACCCCCCGCCAAGGACATATCTGCCCAAAGGGAAAAAATATACCATACAAAAAGATTGGTTTCCCATGTTGTACCCCAGGTGGTTATAAACAATTTTTTACATACAGTCACCATATAGTGGTAGAAAACCAAAATACACCCAAAAAAAGCAGGGGCATATACTACCACCATACAGCGACCTGATAGCGGTAGTTACTAGTTGTATGTAGGCGCTCTGCAGACATATAAGTGATTACAATGCAGTTACATTTAGTGACTCACAGAAGATGTTTCTCCTGATTGGAGTCATTCACTTTCCTTCTTTTCTCAATCTGGCCCAGACCGCTATGATGACTTCTCCCGACCGCGACTCGCCTCTGCAGAATTTACCACACAAACATTTTAGAATCCTCACTTTTATAGCACGTATATACTCACCTAGCTACTGGGGGTGGGGGGGTTATATACCTCCCTAAATAATGGTGATTTATACAGGAAAGCATGGCGACGCCCAATTCTCACAGGAACCCACTTTGCTATGATAGGAAAGCCAGTTGCTTGCTGTGGGGGATGGGGAGTCATCCATTGTTCCTTTATATACCCCCATTAAGTAGATATATAGACCTCCTCCCAGGAGGTAAATGTATAGGTCTCCTCAGTAAGTAGGTATATAAGTCCCATTAGTAGGGAGGTATATGGGAAACCTTGATAAGTAGATACATAGGCTCCCTTTGTACGTAGACAGGTATATATGGCCCACTGCAGGTAGTTTATAAAGTCCCTTACAGTAGAAAGGTAGGTAAATAGACCTCCTCAGTGGGGGGCCCTCCCCCACAAAGCAAAAAAAAAATACATAGGTAGGTATATAAGTCAGCATGGCAAGTGTAGGTTTGAAGGGCCTCCAGTAAATTGTTAGGTGTATAGGGTCCCCAAGTAAGTTGGTAGTTATATAGGGGCCCCCAGTATATAGGTAGATATATATAACCCCCAGTAGGTTATTGGTTATGTAGGGGCCCCCAGTATGTAGGTAGGTGTATATATATATACCCCCAGTAGGTTATAGATATATAAGGCTCCAAGTATGTAGGTAGGTATATATGTTCCTCTAGTATGCAGGTATATTTGCACACCAGTAGATATAAATCTATATGCCCCCCAGTATGTAGGTATATATATGCCACCCAATGGGTTATAGGTATATATGCCCCCAGTATGTAGGTATACATAAGTCCCCAAGTATGTAAGTGTATAATAGGGTCCCCCAGTAGGTATATAGGTAATAGTGTTCCCCAGTATGGTAGAAATCTAGGTAATAGGGTACTCCAGCAGATAAATATATAATGGACTTCCCAGTATGGTAGATATATACCGTAATTAATAGACCCCCCAGTATTGAAGATATATAATTAATAGGCCCCCCAGTATGGTAGGTATATAATTAACAGGCTGCCTAGGATGGTAGGTATATAATTAATAGCCCCCCCCCCCAGGATGATAGGTATATAATTAATAGGCCCCCAGTATGGTAGGTATATAATTAATAAGTCCCCCAGTGTGGAAGGTATATAATTAATAGGCCCATCCAGTATGGTAGGTATATAATTAATAGGCCCCCCAGTATGGTAGGTCTATAAGACAAATTAAAAATAAAAAACAAACAGTACTCACCTCTTTCCTGTTCCTGGTGTTGATCGCTGCTCCCAGTCCTCTTCCCAGACAGGCGGCGTGACGTCAACATGCCGCACAGGTACCGTGATGACATGCTGCCTGTACTGGATACTCTGGAGGGCCTGCTTGCGACCCACCAGAGTACTCCCTAGAGCAGGGAGCTCTTGCTCTCTGGTCCGCAGCAGCGTTCAAGAGTATGTGATTCCATAGGACGCACATACACTGGAAGAGACCACCAGCACATCAGGCCCACAGCAGCGGCTCGGAACCCGGCGACCTCTGGCAGGCCAAATCTGACTGCATGGCGGCCAGATTTGGCTCGTGGGCCACATTTTGACACCCCTGATCTAGAACTTAGACAGTGACCCTAAGGCCGTGTTCACACGGCTTATTCACGGTGGATTTGTGAGCCGGATTGCGCTCGCAAATCCGGCGTGAATAAGGGGCGGGACGAGGGCAGGGCTCCCCGGCCCCATAGACTGTCATTATCTACGGCGCGTACGTGTCGTAAATAATGTGCATGTCACTTTCTCCCCCCGCGGCGGATTCGCCGAGCGGGGAGGAGCGACGGAATCCACTGTTCTCGATGAGAGCAGTGGATTACCGTAATTACTCCGACGGATTGGCGCCGTACTGTCGCGCAAATCCGGCGCGGAGTACGGGGCCAATCCACAGACAAATAAGCCATGTGAACGAGGCCTAAATGGAGATGAGAAGCAATGGTAATAATGACAATCTTGGAATATAATGGCGCTATATAAGTATATATATATACCATATATACTCGAGTATAAGACGAGTTTTTCAGCACAAAAAATGTGATGAAAAATCCGACCTCGGCTTATACTCGAGTCACTGTCGGCACTCGGGCGCTGCGATGGCCCGTGCGCCAGCAGGGACACTTCTGCTATATGCGACTCCTTAGGGAGCGCATATAGCAGAATAACGAGTACAGCCAACAGCGTCCGGGCACTGCGGTGGCCTGGGCGCTGTCGGCGATCTCTTCACTTGTATGCGACTCCTCCGGAGCACATACAGGAGAAGATACCACTGCAGAGCAGAGAGTGAGGGCTCCCTGCTCCGCAGTGGACTCCGGACGGCCGCAGACTCGCGGCCATCCAGAGTTTCCGGCACAGACAGTGTGTGCCATCACGCTGCGCGCGCAGCCTGATCACATCACCCTGCCTGTGTCGGGAAGACGGAACGGAGCGCCGGGAGGCGGAGCAGTGGGGAGCGAGGTAAGTGTTTTTTGTTTTTTTAAACCCTGCCTATAACCTGCCTATGGGGAACCTATACCTGCCTATAACCAGACTAGGGGACATATAACTGCCTATAACCAGATTATGGGACCTATACCTGCCTAGGGGGACATATACCTGCCTATAACTAGCCTAGGGAGACATATACCTGCCTATAACAAGCCTAGAGGGACATTTACCTGCCTAGACCCAGCCTAGGGGGACATATACCTGCCTCTAACCAGCCTAGGGGGACATATACCTGGCTATAACCCGCCTAAGGGGACATATACCTGCCTATAACCAGCCTAGGGGGACATATACCTGCCTATAACCAGCCAAGGGGGACATATATGTGCCTAAAACAAGCCTAGGGGGACATATACCTGCCTATAACAAGCCTAGGGGGACATATACCTGCCTATAACCAGCCTAGGGGGACATATACCTGCCTATAATCTGCCTATGGGGACATATACCTGCCTATAATCAGCATATGGGGACATATACCTGCCTATAACCTGCCTATGGGGACATATACCTGCCTATATTGGTCTATGTGGGACATTAAACTGCCTATACCTGCCTATATTGGTCTATGGGGGACATTAAACTGCCTATACCTGCCTATATTGGTCTATGGGGGACATTAAACTGCCTATACCTGCCTATATTGGTCTATGGGGGACATTAAACTGCCTATACCTGCCTATATTGGTCTATGGGGGACATTAAACTGCCTATACCTGCCTATATTGGTCTATGGGGGACATTAAACTGCCTATACCTGCCTATATTGGTCTATGGGGGACATTAAACTGCCTATACCTGCCTATATTGGTCTATGGGGGACATTAAACTGCCTATACCTGCCTATATTGGTCTATGGGGGACATTAAACTGCCTATACCTGCCTATATTGGTCTATGGGGAACATTAAACTGCCTACACCTGCTTATATCTGCCTATGAGGGACATTAAACTGCCTGTGTAATTTTATTGGTATTCATTTTTATTTTTGAAATTTACCAGTAGCCGCTGCATTTTCCACCCTAGGCTTATACTCGAGTCAATAAGCTGTCCCGTTTTTTTGTGGCAAAAGTAGAAACCGTCGGCTTATACTCGGGTCGGCTTATACTCAAGTATATAAGGTAAATAAAATAAGTGTGTTGTACTGGAGACCGGAAGATAAAAATTTACACCACAAAGGAATATTTTTTTTAGCAAATCCAACATTTAATTTTAGTTTAAGTGAATAGTAAAATGTTCTTTAATTTGTCTATAGTCAAAGGTGTAAAATCAGTGTTGCAGTTTTTCATGCTTTATTTTGATATCTGGTCGTGTGTTATACCTGTTGTGATTTAGTAAAAATAATGAAGCTGTGGTATACGTGGTCATTTTTCATGAACATAAATTATCTGACAGAACACTGCTGGTGGGGCAATCTGTTTCACCAAACAGAATATCTAAAAAAAAAACAAAAAAAAAAAACATAAAACCGGCTTCATAGCTCAACAATGATTTAGTGTGTGTCATAATACAAGTTTTTTTTCCCTTTTCCCTTTTCTGTATTGCAGTATTTTTTACTGTACAATTGAATTTGCCTTCTTGATCAGTTAAATTTAAACAAAAGATGATGGAAACGGTTAAATAGCAATTCCTTAACATATCTTTATTTTTAAAATTGTTCCCGAAAGCCGCGGGAATGACGCAAGCCTACTGCAAGTCTACCAGGGAAAGTTATAGTGTTCTGCAGTTTCCTTGAGAATCAATCAGAAGACAACAGGCTGCAATTTATGGAAGTCTGTTGTCTATTAACGGCAATCAGATTACAGACTGGATGGCATACAGATTACAGATCGTAAATCAGGCCGAAAGTTTCATGGCGAGTGCTACAGATGTAGCAGGGTTTAGTTGGACACAAAAGTGTTCCTCCAATTACTGTACACACATTCATGACAGGATCCTCCATGATTAAGGACTATTGTGCACATTCTACCACTATAATCGTTCTGCACCAACATTCTGCGTTAAGACAACTTAGTAGGGTTACCTGCTGTCCTATTGGAAAACCAGAGAATACACACTTTGATATTAAAAACCAACAGTCTGCCAAAGTCATTGCAGATTATCAGGCTGCTACTATAAAAAGATGGATGGATGGATGGATAGATAGATAAATGGATATGAAAAACATTAGATAAAAACTAAACTAAGAAACTAAGATCTCTTCCCTTTCCATTTACAATTAGGTATTAAGGATGTGTGGGGTATGTAAAATGTAACAGTGCTATTGACGGATAAGGTTGATCTACTTAGTTCATACTGGTCTCTACTCTTCTGTACTAATGCTGATGTAGTGTTTTTTATCATTCTCTTGGTGGACACAATTATTTTTCTTGTTTTGAAAAACTCCTTTCTTTTGGATGATATACACAGTGACTGATGAAGAGCCATATTTTGTTTCCCTCTAATGGAGCGTGGGAAAGAGAGAGAGGGAGCTATATCTTTATATGGTGGGCACTCACTCGTAACCACATACCATCTTGGACAGTCTCGGGATCACTTGGCTCACAGATCGGCACACATAGGTCATTTAGACACCAGAGGGCTGGATTTTGAAACTGGCCTCAACTTTATTCCCAAGCAGGCTATAGTACATCAAAACACAGATAAAATAAATCCTAGGCCGTCTGGCCACTATCTAAACAGATAGAGCCCCACTCTATCAATGGTCTAGGCCTACTGCCCAACACCACAACACACTGGTTCACAGTGTACGATACTATACTCGGTACAGATTTTTCTCAAGCCTTGTGGGTTAGAGCCTCCTCCTCGGCTCAGACGTTGCTCCCAACTACAGGTAGCCAACTATACCCAGGCTCGGACTGGGCCGCCGGGGGACCGGGGAATCCCCCGGTGGGCCCCGAGCCGCTGCGGGCCCCGGAGGCAGTGCCGTCGCTCCCCGGGGCCCGTCCACGCTTCCGGTCACTGAACTCCTGGGACCCGCGTCCCGAGCGCCCAGAGACCGGCCCAGGTTTTGGGGACTAATGTCCCCGACTCCCGGGGCTGCACGGTGTCAGCGGAGCACAGGGCCACTAGCGCTGCGCTCCGCTGATCTACCCGGCAGGCTGAACGCATTAGGCCTTCAGCCTGCCGGGGGCCGGCCCCTATGCTGACGTAGGCGGCGCTGGTGACGTCATTTTCACCGCGCCGCCTAGCAGGGCGGCAGTACGGAGCCGGGGGGCAGCACGGAGCGGCCGAGACTGCCCAGGAGCGGGAGCCGGAGCAAGGTAAGTGATTATTGTTTTTTTTTTTAACAAACCTAAGGGGGCTCTGGCTACTATGGGGGGACACTGGCTAAGGGGGGCCCTGGCTACTATGGGGGGGACACTGACTAAGGGGGGGCCCTGGCTACTATGGGGGGGACACTGGCTAAGGGGGGGGGGACACTGGCTACTATGGGGGGACACTGGCTAAGGGGGGCCTGGCTACTATGGGGGACACTGGCTAAGGGGGGCCCCTGGCTGCTATGGGCGGGACACTGGCTAAGGGGGGCCTGGCTACTAGCGGGGGACACTGGCTAAGGGGGGGGGGGCCTGGCTACTATGGGGGGGACACTGGCTAAGGGGGGCACTGGCTACTATGGGGGGGACACTGGCTAAGGGGGGCCCTGGCTACAGGGGGGCCCTGGATAAGGGGGGCCCTGGCTACTATGGGGGGACACTGGCAAAGGGGGGGCTCTGGCTACAATGGGTGAGACAAGGGCTAAGGGGGGCTCTGGCTACAATGGGGGGACACTGGCAAAAGGGGGCCTGGCTACTATGGGGGGACAATGGCTAAGGGGGGCTCTGGCTACTATGGGGGGGGACAATGGCTAAGGGGGGCCCTGGCTACTATGGGGGGGACACTGGCTAAGGGGGGCTCTGGCTACTATGGGGGGGACAATGGCTAAGGGGGGGCTCTGGCTACTATGGGGGGGACACTGGCTAAGGGGGGCTCTGGCTACTATGGGGGGGGGCACTGGCTAAGGGGGGGACCTGGCTACTATGGGGGGGGGACACTGGCTAAGGGGGGCTCTGGCTACTATGGGGGGACACTGGCTAAGGGGGGCTCTGGCTACTTGGGGGGACTGGCTAAGGGGGGCCCTGGATGCTAAGGGGGGCCTGGCTACTTTGGGGGGGGACACTGGCTAAGGGGGGGGCCTGGCAACTAGGGGGGGACAAGGGCTAAGGGGGGCCCTGGCTGCTATGGGCGGGACCACTGGCTAAGGGGGGCTCTGGCTACTATGGGGGGGACTGGCTAAGGGGGCCCTGGATGCAAAGGGGGGCCCAGGCAACATTGGGGGGACACTGGCTAAGGGGGGGGGCTGGCTACTATGGGGGACACTGGTAAGGGGGGCCCTGGTGCTATGGGCGGGACATGGCAAAGGGGGGGCCCTGGCTACTATGGGGGGGACATGGTTTAAGGGGGGCTCTGGCTACTAGGGGCACACTGGCTAAGGGGGGGGGGCTCTGGCTACTAGGGGGACACTGGCTAAGGGGGGCCCTGGCTACGGGGGGGGGGGACGCTGGCTAGGGGGGACACTGGCTACAAAGGGGGGGCTCGGGGCTATTTAGGGGGGGGCTCTGGTATGGGGGGGCCCACTGTACTAGGGGGGGCTCTGACTACAAGGGGGGGGCCCTGACTACAAGGGGGGGGGGCCTGGCTTACTAGGGGGTGCCCTGGCTACAAGAGGGGCCCTGGCTACTAGGGGGGGGCCCTGGCCACCTAATGGGGGGCCCGGTACCTACATGGGGAAGCCTGGCTACCTACATGGGGGGCCCTGGCTACGATGGGGGGGCCCTGGCTAACCTACAGGGGAGCTCTGGCAATCTAAGGGGGCCCTGACTACCTACAGGGGGGGCCTGACTACCTACATGAGGGGCCCAGCTACCTTAGGGGGGCCCTGATACAAGGGGGTCCTTTGACTACCTACAGGGGGCCCTGACTACAAGGGGGGGTTCTGGCTACCCACAGGGGGCCCTGACTACAAGGGGGGTTCTGGCTACCTACAGGGGGCCCTGACTACAAGGGGGGTTTGGTACCAACAGGGGGCCCTGACTAAAAGGGGGGGGCCCTGGTACCTAATACTAAGGGGGCTTTTGACTACCTACACAGTAGCTAAAGGGGGGGGGGGCTGACTTCCTGCACACTACCTAAAGGAGGCCCCTAACTCCCTGTAGACTACCTAAAGGAGACCCCTAACTGTCTGTATACTACCTAAAGGAGACCCCTAACTGTCTGTATAGTACCTAAAGGGGGTCCCTAACTGCTTGCAGCCTATAAAGGGGACCCTAACACCTACAGCTTACCTTACTGGGGGAAACCACCTACCTACAGCCTAACTAATTGGGACTCACCAACACCCTACTACCGCCTAACTAACTGGGGTCCACCAACCTAACTGTAGCCCATCAACTTGCATTAAAATGGGGCTGTTATCTACCTGGGGGCTATTTACCTACCCACCCGTGGCTAGGTTTCCCACTCAACCTACCTGGGGCTGGCCTAGCAACTTATCCAGCGGGGGTCTCACAACCTAAATAGGGCCTATCTAGTTAACTGTGGACTCTCCCCACACTCCAAACCCTTAGGATACTGGCTTGTACCGCTCTCTCACCCCTGGGGATTTTGTACAGAGGTGGGAAAGTAAAGAAATGCTGGAAAATTGAGAATTCTAAGATATTTTTGTGTAATTTCTGCAGGGATGAGTTGTGTGGCCGGAAAAGTCATCATGGCGGTGTGGAACAGATGAGAAGAAAAAGGGATCGGAACGACTCATGAGAGAAGAGAACGACTCCTCAGATAGGACATCTCCGGTGAGTACCTGATTTCAGGGGTTATTTTTTTTATATTGTAATGTGATGGTGACCTTAGCAGGTGTCTGACCTCTATGTGGTTCTCTATTTGGCGGTGTTTAGGTTATACCTGAGCTGGTGTGTGCCCTCTACGTGGTCTCTATATGGCGGTGTTGTGGGTTATACCTGAGCTGGTGTCTGACCTCTATGTGGTCTCTATATTGCGGTGTTGTAGGTTATACCTGAGCTGGTGTCTGACCTCTATTTGGTGTCTATATAGCGGTGTTGTAGGTTATACCTGAGCTGGGGTCGACCCTATGTGGGCTCTATATGGTGGTTTTTGTAGGTTAAAACCTGAGCTGGTGTCTGACCGCTATGTGGTCTCTTATATGTTGTAAGTTATATTGGCGGGGTATAGTGGCAAACGCACATGTGTCCCTGATTGTAAGAGTGAGAGAACACCTGACCCTGTGATAGGGTCACACTTTTACTTTCTTGTGGTGTTTATTTATAAGGTGGTGAGGTGCGTGACCAAGGGAAACATGGAGGGGGATATTTTATGTGGGTGGGGGGGGGATATTGTATGTGGGTGGAGGAGGATATTGTATGTGGGTGGAGGAGGATATTGTATGTGGGTGGAGGGGGATATTGTCGATGGGGGGAGGGGGATATGGGATGTGGGTGGAGGGGGATATTGTATGTGGGTGGAGGGGGATATTGGTATGTCGGTGGAGGGGGATATTGTATATGGGTGGAGGGGCATATTGTATGTGGGTGGTGGGGGATATGGATGGAGCTACTTAGCCCTGTGACGATGATATGTTAGACTTACAAATGTGTTACTAACTTGATATTGTACTACACATTACAGTTCTGTTTTGCACACTGTATTATGTGGTAAAATGGGCGCATTTATGTCTGAGAGGCCGGTAATATTTTCATGTACAGTAGGGTGGGCCCCCGAGATCATTTCCTCTGTGGGCCCCAGACCCCCCAGTCCGACACTGACTATACCCCTCTGGTTTCCTGAGAGAACAGGCTTTACTAGCCCTGTAAAACCAAGCCTGCAACATGGGAATGGCCTTCCACCCATCACTATAGCCATTTTGGAAAAGCCGGCAGGGATGCAGCTGCTAAAAAACTATAGTAAGACTGCTAAACGTCAGTAACATATGGTTATTGATGCAAAACTTCCCCCAGGCAAGACAACTTGGTGGCATATACAGTATCTCATAAAAGTGAGTGCACACCTCATAATTTTGTTAATATTGTATATGTTTTCATGGGACAACACTGAAGATATGACACTTTGATACCTTAAAATAACTCAACACACAGCCATCAATGTCTAAACCACTGGCAACAAAAGTAAGTACCCCCTAAGTAAAAATGGACAAATTGTGTCCAAAGTGTCAATATTCTGTGTGGACACCATTATTTTCTAGCACTGCCTTAACTCTCTTGGGCTTGGAGTTCACTAGAGCTTCATAGGTTGCAGCCACTGGAATCCTCTTCCACTCCTCCATGATGAAATCACAGAGTTGGTGGATGTTAGAGACCTTGCGCTCCTCCACCTTCTGTTTGAGGATGCCCCACAGATGCTCAATAGGGTTTAGGTCTGAAGACATGCTTGACCAGTCCAACACCTTTACACTCACTTTCATTAGAAAACTTATCTACAGTTACAGTAACATATATATTGTGAGGTGGATCAGCAGCAGGTAGGCAACATGAGCTTCAGCAGACAGAGACAGGGACACAAGATTTAAAAATTCAAGTCCAGGCACTGCCTGGGTTTATTCAGCAAGTACAACAGCAAAACAAAAGGTCTTAACCTTCAGGCCAAAACATAAATGAAATACCTGCTCGGCTGAGCACTGACTAACACAGGTTTCCTCTCTAGACTCACACAGTCTGTAGATCCCAGTGTAGATTCACTCTTAACTCCAGTGTTCCACCAGAACACAAACACAGGCCTATAGACCCAGGCTTTATGGAGCCTGATACCAGCCTCACCTGATACATGGGAGTGGCCACCCTTCTCTTTGACCACTCCAGGAAAAGCCGACCCGGAAAAAGCGTATTGGAGCCGCTATATTAAAAACCGTGTCAGTGACATAGTGCAACTGATACACAAAACTGTTGGCATCTGTGGACATACTCCCCAAAGCCACGTAAGAGAGTACTCTAGGGGAAAAATACCTTCCATCAGCAACTCCGCCTGTCACTGTCTCACAATATATTATATATATACAACTATATATAAATGAACTTTGGTAATTTTTAACAAAACCAAAACAACAACAATGCAATATGTATAACTTAAAAATAATGGTGGTATCTTCACCTGTATGTGCTCCCAGAGGAGTCGCATACAGGGGAAGAGATCGCCGACAGCAACGGGCCACGGCAGTGCCCGGACGCTGTCGGCTGTACTCGGCCTTCAGTTATATGTGCTCCCTGAGGAGCGCCCGAGCGACGACAGTGACTTGAGTGTAAGTCGAGGAGGGATTTTTCAGCACATTTTTTGTATATACGGTATTTGTAATGGTACATTTAAAGTGTTGGGAATGAATGTGATTGTACAGAGTAGCACGTTTCAGAGAACTGGTAAAGCACGTGTGAGGTCTTGGAGTCATGCATGAGAGGTCTGGATGATGGAGGCATTTCATCTAAGATTATCAGCAGACTGTAGAGCCCAGGTAGGATGGTAGACAGAGATGAGGGAGGAGATAAGAAGAACGCAGTATTGTGGAAAGCTTTATAGGTGAGAGTGACTAGTTTAAATTATATTAAATACGGAATGAGCAACCAGTGCAGTGACCGGCACAGGGTGGAGGCAGTAGCGCAGCTACAGGAGTCGCAGTGGTCACTGGGACACCGTGCCACACGCTGTATCATTGGGTCACACAGACACAACGATGCAGCATTCACAGTCGAAGCCTGCACCTGTGGCAGAGCAGCTGGTATACACTGATACCGGCCGCTTAGCCCACAAAAGGCATCGACGCGATGCAGTGATGTCATCACGCCGCTGCATGTACTAGGCACTTCACACTGCCTGCTCTGGATTCAAAGAGAGGTGTTCAGCGGGAAAAGAGAAGAGAGCTGAGGTATTATTTTTATTTTTTTTTAATAGAGGGAGGAGGGGCAGAATACCTGCCCTAAGTGGCCCTAATTACCTACCATCATTGGCCCTATCTACATACCTACCATAAGGGCCATATCTACCTGCCTACCTACCGCAAGGGTCCCTATCTACCTGCCTACCTACCTAACACATGGGGTCATATCTACCTGCCTAACTACCATAAAGGACTCTTTCTTCCTTGCCTACCTACCATAAAGGGCATCTTCCTATCTGCCTGTCTAATCTGGGGGGCTGTCTACAATATGGTGTGTATTCCTACATACTGGTGGCACAAATGAAGGCCGTATAGTTGGTTGGGGGAACTTTCACTGTTTGGAGTTTAACATTTTTGTGTGGTAAATTCTGCAGGTATGAGCTGTGGCCAGGATAAGACGATATGATGGTCTGGACTGGATGAAGAAAGAAAAGGGAAAGAGAACGACTCTCATCAGATAAGATGTCTCCAGTGAGTCCCTAAATGTAACTGTCCTGTAATCACTTATACAGCTATAGACCCTGTGTACAGATGCTATCTATATGATCACTGTATGGTGGCAATAGTGGTCTTAGTGTAATGGTTTATATTCAGTAACAGTACAATGGTATTATTTAACCCATTTATGGTGGTAATATGTGGTCATGATGTGGCGGTGTTATTTGGACCTTGTATATCGTTGTCATTGATATTATTGGTCTTGATATATTGATTTGGTCAGTTACAGTATGATGGTATTAGTTACAATATGGTAGTGATACATGGGGTATTCTTTGGTCCTTGTACATTGTTCTTATTAGTAATATTGGTCTTGGTATATTGGTTTGGTCAGTAACATGATGGTATTAGTCACTATATAGTGATAATAATGTGGCCGTTGTACTGACACCACAGAATACAGATAACATGTCAATTAAATTGTTCAGTAACCTATGGGTAAAAAAGTGAGTTTTAGACTTAAACAGGTTCATACATGTGGCCCAGGTGTCTGTGTGTGTTTTAAAGGGGTTTTACCAAGAAGTGAGTTCCTCACCGAACAGGCTGATACTCCCCTCTTGAGGCTTGAAAAAAAGGTTGTGTTTTTATGTTTAAAAAAAAACAAGTACCTCCTCTGTAATGTCATCTCTCCACCTCCCATGCATGTTCCTGATACTCAGTCTCTGTAGTTGAGCAAACATTGTTTTGCTAATCCACAGAGGAGAACTGTATTGTGCACAAGCTATATGCGTTTTATTTCTCCCTCTTATTTGCTCAGGAGAGAAGATAAGCTCAGCAGGCTGCCTTCTTTCATTCCTTCATAAACGGCTGCAGGGGTGGAGGGAGGGGGGCTGAGCAGAGAGCCACTGCATGTTTACTCAGATAATTACATTACAACCAGTGGATTCTCTATACAAAAGACACAGGATCTTTCTCCCCAGTCCCTTCAAAGCTTGATCATGTTCCTTGCCATCAGAAGTGCAAACAACGCAAATGCGGCCAGTTCAGCTCCTGCCAGTGTCTAATTTAAACTGTCAGGAAACCAAGGGCATGTAAGGAAGGCTGTAGCTCTCAGAGGCTTCACTTTTTTTGATGACATATATTTAGAAAAGTGATTAAATGCCCATTTTGGAGGATCCCACGTCAATATTAGATCGTGGCAAAACCCCTTTAATGGCTGTATCTGGCTGACTGTGTGTTTGTGCGTGTGTATGCACATCTGTGTGTGTCCATTTGTGTTTATTTGTTTTCTATGTGGTATTGTAGTGAACAAGAGAACATGTTTTTTCCTTTTTTTTTAAAAAAAAAAAAAACCAAAACACTGCAGAAAACATAATCTTAATGGAACATTACTGCGGATAAAGTGCCTAGGCAAGCATGTAAATACAGTTTTGTAAGGCACATTAAAAAACCCCAAAAGTCTCTAGTTTGGGTCGGTTAGTAGAAAGCGAAATGACAAGAAGTTCAGTTTTAGTAAGGTTTGGTTTGAGATAGAGAGAGGACATGATATCAGAGACAGCGGGCAGACACTGGTGTTTCATAGCAAGCCAGGAGAGATGTTACTCTGTAACAGCATCCTTGCCTACCATGTTCCCTTACTAGTGTCTTCCTAGGTGTATTTGGCCCTCTCAGGCATCAAGTCCTAGACCTAACTGCTTTCTTTACATCCCCCACAACATCCAAGCAGATATTACATTCTCCAAACTCTAGACCCTGGATGGCTGCTATGACTAGCAAGCTGGCAATTTTCATAAGATTTTGATTCATGAGGCTTCAGGTGTACATCACTGCCGTATATGTTTGCCTCATATAAATAATGAAAAGCAATATATAAAGTTTATTTAAGAAATAATTGCAATTTTCCAAGATAAAAATACATCAATGTACATTAGCAATTTAAGTTGTCCTTTAAATCCCCCTCCTCATCTATGGCCAATTTCCGAGTTCTTGCTGGCTGAATGAAATCCGACAGCCTGAACTTGGGATACTGTGTGAACCCAATGACCTCTTACTTGGAGGAAATAAATAGACAGTAACACTGGGATAATAACCTTGGTACATTGCCATCAGCATCCTCACATGTTTAAGAGATAAGTGTAAACAGAGCCAGGCTGAGTTTGGCAGCCTCTTTTGCTTTTAAGTATACCCATGGCATGGCTTACACACAAATCAAAATAACTAGTTGATGTTTTGTAATCGAGTCAGACAGAATAATTAAACACCAGCTGTTTGTTACTTTTTTGCCTTTTTGCTAGGGGAGGAAAGCAGTAAAAAATGTCCTCAAGAAAACTTCCCACTCAACCAGAAATCTCAGAACATTTTGTAACTTGTGGCTGGCATGATGTTATTGGGGGCATTTTAAATAGAGCCGAGCAGACTCGCCATGATTCCATTCATTGATCTGTTTGCCCTTCGCCCTCATTGTTTGGTTTCTTGCAGTCCGACAAACAACGATGTTAGTGAAATGTTCTGTTTCATGTGAAACGTATTAAAAATACCAAGGACTGTTTAACTTCACGCTGATTGCATTGCCAGAGGACAAATGGACCAGCAAAGCCGTCGTGGAGGAGTGAACGTGATTGGTGCCTACTGGAGCCCTAGATGTATTTTGACTTGATGCTGAACTATACTACAAAACTCCGTAGAACAAAAGTTATTAGCTGCGGTTATAGTCCTCAAGACGTGATGGCAATCATAATCTACTTAACGGTTACGAAATAGAGACAGGCTGAAGGCAGAGAAATGAAACAGTAAAAGTTTAAAGGGGTTCTTGGAGGTTTGACAAAAATCTCATTAGGGGCGGTTTTTGGAAAAATAAATTGGGCCTCCTTTATCAAAACTCTCCAACAGTACACGTTAGAAGAGGTAATGTATCTCATTGAGGAGAGTGCGCACCATGTCGGTGTGTGGATTTAATCGCCTTTTTCACCTCATGGAATATTTTGCATATAAACAAAGGCTAAAGGGAAAGAGCTGAAGAGTTCGCCAGCATCATCTATTGGATGTAGTAATCCTCAATTTATATGTGACTTACAAGAGTCTTGCAATGTAAAAAGGATTAAAACCATGCCATTGAAGTTCATCTACAGACAGCTGTTTCGGGGTTGGGCCCCTCTTCAATGCAAAGAAGAACTTACTGGCTGGCTGGGTGAAGGGCGAGTGTGGCTTAGAAGGGGTAATGTATCTCATTGAGGAGAATGAGCACCATGTCTGTGTGTGAGGATTTGATCACCTTTTCCACCTCATGGGGTATTTTCATATAAACAAAGGCTTATGGGAAAGAGCTGAAGAGCTCGCCAGCGTCATCTATTGGATGTAGTCATTTTCAAATTACATGTGACTTACAAGAGTCTTGCAATGTAAAAAGGATTAAAACCATGCCAGTGAAGTTCATCTACAGACAGCTGTTTTGGGGTTTGGCCCCCTCATCAATGCAAAGTAGAACTTACTGGCTGGCTTAGAATAGGTAATGTATCTCATTGGGGATGTCGGTATGTGAGGATTTGATCACCTTTTCCACCTCACTGTCCATTTTGCATATGAACAAAGGCTTATGGGGAAAGAGCTGAAGAGCTTGCCAGCGCCATCTATTGGCAAATACCCTGTGAAGTATAAAAAGCGATTAGATCCTCACACACCAACATGATGCTCAATCATTCACTGTTTTGATAAATGAAACCCCACGGGACTCATTTATAAAAACTGTCACAGTAAGGCTATGTTCACACGGCTTAACTGCGGGACGTAATTACGCCCCGCAATTACGCCGTGTGGACAGGGGCGGGGCGGGAGCGGGTTAGTGAGCGGGGGGCCGGCCCTTCGCCGGCCCCGTGACTTGCATTACCAGCGGCGCGTATACGCCGCTAGTAATTCACATGTCAATTATCTCCCCGCCCGGCGTATTCGCCGAGCAGGGAGAGGAGACGTAATCCATAGTTCTCTATGAGAACTGTGGATTACCGTAATGAATGGGCCGTTTTCAGCCCGTAATTTGCGCACTTCGACGCGTAATTACGGACCGAAATACGGCCCATTTTAAGCCGTGTGAACATGGCCTAAGACTGTCTTTGTTGTCAAGCAACCAATCAGAGATCAGCTTTCTTATCTCTACAGCAGTACAAGAAATGAAAGTTGAGCTCTGATTGGTTGCTACGGGCAACAAAGAAACTGTTTTTTGCTGTTTTGGGGTCATTTTGTGGCACACAAATGCAGGCAAATGTTAATTGTAGATGAGTAAGAATTAGGAAATGGTGCGTTTTTTGGGTCCATGTCATTTTTTCAAAACCTACTCTGATGTGGGGTATTCCCAGATGTTCTCTATAATAAAAAAAAAAAAAAAGCATGCCTGTAGAAAAAAAAAGGGAAAAACCGCAAACGATGGTTGTAAAAAAAACATGTTTTTAAAAGCAAGATAAAACACCACAATAGTGTCGTGAGAAAGAAGACTATTTTTTATTTTTCTAGAAAAAAAACATCACTGTTGTCCATAGGCTGAACAAGTTTATCAGAATAAGTTGCAATACTAGGCACATTCCTTGGATAAGAGTGGTCACTGTTTCTGGGTGGGGTGCGAGAACTTTTTCTTTTTTTCTTTTTACCCTCTGTAAATTGATTTTGGAGAACCAGTTGTAGAATTCTTAGGACTACATAAATTACAAGAGGAAGATGCAGATTTGCTGCCATTGTACTTGTCACAGCTGACCCCTCTCCTCTCGGTTCGGGTGACGGGCGCAGCCGTGACTCCCTTGCTTCCCCGGCTGCGGGGACGAGTGGCGCCGCTGTCCGCATGTCGGGCAGCGGGCTCACTCGCCCCCTAGAAGCACGGACTTACCCGGCCACGCTACTGTCTCCGTGCACTCCTCAGTCAGCTGCTGTGCGCACTACCGCCCTCTAGGGCGCGCGCGGCAGCTCCCGGAGATTTAAAGGGACAGTGCGCCGGTAATTTGTTTAGCCGGCCGCTGACCCTACATAACGGCACCGCCCTTGACGGATGTTTTTGTGCCCTGTGCCATAGAGAAAGCGTTTCCTAGTGCATTCCTGACCTATACATGTTTCTGACCTCCTGCTACGTCCTCTGACCACGAATTGGTACCACACTCACCCTTGGCCGCCATCGCAAGCAAGTCACGCCAGTGGAAGCGACCTGGTAGTTTCCCGCCGCAGCAAGTCCATCCCGCTTTGCGCGGGCTCTGGTGAAAACCGGGTGCTACTTAGACTCCGCTCCCTGGTACAGCTTACACCATTGCTTGCGCTGGTCCAGAGGATCCACTACCGTCTACCGTAACAGTTAGATCCTGCCATGGATCCCACCAAGGTGCCTCTGCCCAGTGTCGCGGACCTGTCTTCTGTAGTCGCTCAGCAGTCGCAGCAGATTGCGCAACAGGCCGAACAGCTGACTCAGCTCACTACTATGATGCAGCAGTTTCTCGCCATCCAGCAGCAGCCGCAAACGCCACCCGTGGCGGCCCCTTCCCCGGCGGTCCCGGCAGCGTCCGTGGGTCCCAAGCTCAAGCTCTCGTTACCTTCCAAGTACGATGGGGACCCGAAACTCTGCAGGGGATTCATCACCCAGTGTTCCATGAACATCGAGCTGATGGCCGATCAATTTTTGACCGAGCGTTCTAAGGTGGCGTTTGTCGTCAGTCTCCTCTCCGGTAAGGGCCTGGCTTGGGCTACACCTCTCTGGGACAGGAATGATCCTATGACGGCTGATCTGCAGGTCTTCCTCCATGAGTTCCGGAGTGTTATTGAGGAACCGGCACGTGCGTCATCAGCTGAAACGGCACTCCTGAACCCCCGTCAGGGAGAATCGTCGGCTGTCATAAGAAGGGCAGCTTTGCAGGTTGGGTGTTTTTTATTTTTTCTCTCTGAATAATGGAGGTGGGTGACCCAGGAGAGGCCTGTTTGGGCTCAAATTGAAAAGGTAAAGATAGGATAGGACGCCCGATTTAACCACGTTGAAAGTCGTGGGCAGCTTAAACATGACCTGATCAAGAAATGTGAACCGAGAGTCACAAAGTTTTTTCATGTATATAATAGCATAAATGCTTCTTAGGGATTTCGACGTAGTGTATTGCCCTTTTTGCAGAAATGTGGCCGCTGGCGGCGGTCTGTGTGTGTACATGTATAATTACATGTGTGCCGCACCCCTGCCAGTGGCACCCAGGTTTGCATACGTTTTTTTCAGAGATGTTTTTGTGTGCAAAACATACGTTATACTTGGTGTACATTGATTTTAAACCTATATGGAAAGGAAGGGTGCTTCCATTTTGGGTTTTCTGTCCCCCCCCAAACTCCCCACAGGCTGTCATAAGAAGGGCAGCTTTGCAGTTGGGGTGTTTTTTATTTTTTCTTTTCTAAAATAATGGGTCGGTGACCCAGTGAGAGGCCTGATTGGCTCGATTGAGAGGTAAAGATAGGATAGGACTGCCCGATTTGAGACCACGTTGAAAGTCGTGGGCAGCTTAAACATGTTCTGATCAAGATATGTGAACCGAGAGTCTCAAAGTTTTTTCATGTATGATAGATAGAAACAAAGATTCGTTAGGGATTTCGACGTAGTGGATTGCCCTTTTTGCAGAAATGTGCCGGCGGCGCGGTCTGTGTGTGTACATGTATAAATTACATGTGTGCCGCAGCCCTGCCAGGGGCACCCAGGTTTGCTTTACGTTTTTTTCAGAGATGTTTTTGTGTTGCAGAAACATACGTTATACTTGGTGTACATTGATTTTAAACCAATATGGAAAAGGGAAGGGTGCTTCCATTTTGGGTTTCTGTCCCCGCCCACTCTCACAGGCTGTCATAAGAAGGGCAGCTTTGCAGGTTGGGTGTTTTTTATTTTTTCTCTCTGAATAAGGGAGGTCGGTGACCCAGTGAGAGGCCTGATTGGCTCGTTTGAGAGGTAAAGATAGGATAGGACTGCCCGATTTGAGACCACTTGAAATCGTGGGCAGCTTAAACATGTTCTGATCAAGATAGTGAACCGAGAGTCTCAAAGTTTTTTCATGTATGATAGATAGCATAAATGCTTCTTTGGGGATTTCGACGTAAGTTATTGCCCTTTTTGCAGCAATGTGCCGCTGGCGGCGGTCTGTGTGTGTACATGTATAATTACATGTGTGCCGCAGCCCTGCCAGTGGCACCCAGGTTTGCTTTCGTTTTTTCAGAGATGTTTTTTGTGTGCAGAAACACGTTATACTTGGGGGTACATTGATTTTAACCTATATGGAAAGGAAGGGGTCTTCCATTTTGGGTTTCTGTCCCCCCACTCTCACAGGCTGTCATAAGAAGGGCAGCCTTTGCAGGTTGGTGTTTTTTATTTTTTCTCTCTGAATAATGGAGGTCGGTGACCCAATGAGGGGCCCTGATTGGCTCGTTGAGAGGTAAAGATAGGATAGGACTGCCCATTGAGACCACGTTGAAAGTCGTGGCAGCTTAAACATGTTCTGATCAAGATATGTGAACCGAGAGTCTCAAATTTTTTCATGTATGATAATAGCTAAATTTGCTTCTTTAGGGATTTCGACGTATTTGTATTGCCCTTTTTGCAGAAATGTGCCGCGGGCGGCGTTCTGTGTGTGTACATGTATAATTACATGTGTGCCGCACCCCTGCCAGTGGCACCCAGGTTTGCATACTTTTTCAGAGATGTTTTTGTTGCAGAAACTACTTATACTTGGTGTACAATTGTTTTAACCAAATTTTGGAAGGAAGGGTGCTTCCATTTTGGGTTTCTGTCCCCGCCCACTCTCACAGGCTGTCATAAGAAGGGCAGTTTTTGCAGGTTGGGTGTTTTTTATTTTTTCTCTCTGAATAATGGAGGTCGGTGACCCGTGAAGGCCTGATTGGCTCGATTGAGAGGTAAAGATTGGGATAGGACTGCCCGATTTGAGCCCACGTTGAAAGTCGTGGGCAGCTTAAACATTTTTCTGATCAAGATATGTGAACCGAGAGTCTCAAAGTTTTTTATGTATGATAGATAGCATAAATGCTCTTTAGGGATTTCGACGTAGTGTATTGCCCTTTTTCAGAAATGTGCCGCTGGCGGCGTCCTGTGTGTGTACATGTATAATTTTACATTGTTCCGCAGCCCTGCCAGTGGCACCCAGGTTTGCATACGTTTTTTCAGAGATGTTTTTGTGTCAGAAACTTTACGTTATACTTGGTGTACATTGATTTTAAACCAAATAGGGGAAAGGGAAAGGGGTGCTTCCATTTTGGGTTTCTGTCCCCGCCCACTCTCACAGGCTGTCATAGGAAGGGCAGCTTTGCAGGTTGGGTATTTTTATTTTTTCTCTCTGAATAATGGAGGTCGGTGACCCAGTGAGAGGCCTGATTGGCTCGATTGAGAGGTAAAGATAGGATAGGACTGCCCGATTTGAGACCACGTTGAAAGTCGTGGGCAGCTTAAACATGTTCTGATCAAGATATGTGAACCGAGAGTCTCAAAGTTTTTTCATTATTGAGGAACCGGCACGTGCGTCATCAGCTGAAACGGCACTCCTGAACCCCCGTCAGGGAGAATCGTCGGTCGGAGACTATGCCGTCCAGTTCCGGACCCTGGCCTCAGAGTTAACCTGGAATGATGCCGCCCTCTGCGCAACATTTAAGAAGGACCTATCCAGCCGGGTCAAAGACGTACTTGCTGCCAGAGATCTGCCATCTTCTCTTAGTGATCTCATTCACTTGGCTACCTGTATAGACATACGCTTCCCGGAGAGACAGGAGGAACTCCGTCAGCAGCGCGATCCAGTGCGACTCTGCCGCTGGCCTACAGTTTTCCAGAGGTCTCCATTGCCGCTCCCTCAAGCCTCTGGGGAGGAACCTATGCAAGTGGACTAGATTCGCTTGTCCGAACAAGAGCTGTCCCGCCGTCGAGCGGAGAACTTGTGCCTTTATTGTGGCAAGCTCAGGCCATTTCCGAAGAACCTGCCCTCGATGCCTTCAGCGTTTGGAAAAACTCCCGAAACCTAGGACACTTTAAAAAAGGCGATCCTGGGGGGTTACCTCTTCCTCTCCACAAACTACTACCCCCAAAGTATTTGGGTGCGCCCAAACCAGGACCTCGTTCCAGGTTTCCCAACCCTCTTGGATTTTCCGGGCCGCCGGGAAAAATTTTCACCCAAAAAGTCTTTGGTTTTTTTCCTGTTATGGGTCGCCGAGGGTTTTCCGCCGGGAAAAAGGCCGCTCTTGTTTTCTTCCATCAGGGGTTGAGCCCTGGAATCCATACGAAATCGTACCGAGAAATTTCTCTCCGGGTGGGGGCCTTTACACAAGGAAAAGGTTGCCTTCTACGTATTTGCCTTCGTTCTTCCTCAGCGATCCGTTGGGCCCTTCCATGGTTGAAAACACTATGCCCCTACCCTCAATTGGGAAAAAGACAGGCGAAGTTACGATTTGGGGTCCTTTTGGGGAACTCCTGAAATGGTGACACCTCCCCCCGAGGCGTCTCTCTCCTCCCCCAAGTCATTCCGCAAGGCCCCTGCAGGCCTGCCGCGGAAATCAGGACTTTGCAAAAGTTTTTTTCGGAAAAGGAAAGGCTTGAGTCGCTGCCCCGGCCACATGGCCCCTCTATGATGCCCATAAAACCTTTGCCCGGCCCCCAGCCCTCCTGGGGGTTTTGGGGTTCTTTCGTTTTTGGCACCCAAAAATCGGGCCCCATGTCGGCCTTTTTTACAAAAAATTTTGCAGAAGGGGTTTTTTCCAAAAGTCCCCCCCCTGTAGGTCCCGGGGTTCTTTTTCTCGAGAAGAAGGACGGTTTCCTCTTGGGCCCCTGCTCGATTACCCGGGGCCCTTAAAAAAATACAAAGGTGGAAAACCGGGTTTATTCTTTTTCCCCGCTAATCTCGGAACTATTGCCCGGCTTGGGGGGGCCCAAGATCTTTTCTTTTTTGGAAATTCCGGGGGGGGGTAAAAATCTAATCGGGGGAACCAAGAAGGAGAGGGTTGGAAAGGCCTTCCCAACCCACTCGGGATGGGCACTTCAAATTTACTTGGTGATGCCATTTGGCTTTGCAACGCCCCGGCCCGTTTTCCGGGGGTTTTGTCAATGACATTTTTAAAGGGACCCCCTTAAACATTTTGTTTTCTTTTGTCAAACTTGGAGGGACATCCGATTTTTTTTCCCCGGGTCCCAATCCCCCCCGCCTGCCTTTTCCCCAAAGGGACTGAGCCCGCCTCCGTAGAAACCCCTTGAAACGCCCAAACGGGAAAATTGCTTTTTTTCATAAAACCATTTAAACCCATTTCCCCGGGGCCCTAAATTGTCTCAGTTTAAAGGGGCTGCGTAGGATCCAGCTAAATTGTCTGCTGTTCTGCAGTGGCCTCCCCCCTTCCGGGCCTTCAGGCAAATTAAACCTTCCGGGGGTTTTTCGCCAATTATTATAACAATTTTTTTTCCCTTTTTTTCCCACGCGGGGAACCCTTCAATGGGGGCCCCTTACCAAAAAAAACCCCAAATCCCGACTTGGCCCCGGGGGCCCAAAAGGAAACTTTTAAAAACTAAATTGCTTTTTCCCTTTCTGCTCCTGTTCTGTTTTGCCCAGATCCGGAGGGGGGCCCGTTCGCTTTGGGAATGGGGGACCCTTTGCCCCCGGGGGGGGGCAAGGGGGGGGGTCCTTTTAAAAAAGGACGTAGGGGCAAGCCCTCAAGGGCGGATTCTTTTTCCAAGATCCATCCTCCACGGGAAAAGTGGGCGCCTCTTCTAGGGGGGGGTCGAACTCTCATCAAACATATATACAGCCCATAAAAACCTCCAGAACCCTTAAATGGGCGCAACGTTTTCAATCCCCGGCAAAGCAAAGATGGTCCCCTGTTCTTTTCTCGCTTCGACTTCCGAATTCACTTTCGCCCGGCAGACAAGAACATCAAGGCCGATGCGCTTTCCCGCGCTTCAGATACTATCGGCGAAGAACCAGGTCCGCAGCATATAATACCCCCTGAACATTTGATCCACGCTGCCCCGCTGGACCTCCACCAGTTGCCCCCTGGCAAGACATATGTACGCCCGGTGCTCCGGAAGAGAATCCTCAAATGGGGCCATTGCTCTCGAATGGTAGGTCATCCCGGGGCTCGGAAGACATACCAGTTAATCTCCCGGTTCTATTGGTGGCCTACGCTTGCTAAGAATTCTAAAGATTTTGTGGAAGCCTGTGTTATCTGTGCCCAAAACAAATCTCCTCAGTAGAGCCCATCTGGTTTACTTCTGCCCCTGCCGACTCCTGATTCCCCATGGAATCATCACCGACCTCCCTTCGTCTGCGGATAATACTGTAATCTGGATGGTCGCGGATCGCTTTTCTAAAATGGCCCATTTTGTTCCGTTGCCTGGTTTGCCCACGGCACCACAGCTCGCCACTCTCTTCTTTGAACATATTTTTCGTCTACACGACCTCCCGTTACACATAGTCTCGGACCGGGGAGCCCAGTTTGTTTCCAGGTTTTGGCGTGCTCTGTGCTCTCTGCTCTCGTCTTCAAGTGAAGCTGGACTTTTCCTCGGCCTATCATCCTCAAACCAACGGCCATGTAGAGAGGATTAACCAGATCCTTGGCACATATTTACGCCACTTTGTTTTGGGTCGTCAAGACAATTGGGCAAGTTTATTACCGTGGGCGGAGTTTTCTTATAATTCTTTGGACTTGGACTCGACGGGCTCTTCACCTTTCTATGTGGTCTATGGGTTACATCCCAACCCACCACTCCCCCTGCCTACATCTTCCGAAGTGCCTGCGGTAGATTCCCTGGTCCGGGATATGTCGGCCATTTGGGAGCAGACTCGCCAGTCCTTGCAGCGTGCTGTTGTTCGCATGAAGAGCCAGGCGGACAAAAAGAGAAGATCTCCGCCGACCTTCGTTCTGAGAGACAAAGTATGGCTGTCCGCTAAGTACATCCGGCTCAAGTTTCCAAGCTACAAGCTGGGTCCACGCTTTTTGGGTCCATTTGAGGTCTTAGGACGAATTAACCCTGTGGCCTATAAGCTCCGGCTCCCTCCTTCTATGCGTATCCCAAATTCCTTCCATGTCTCCCTATTGAAACCTGTGGTCCTTAACCGCTTCTCTCGGAAGGTTGCCTCTTCCCCCCCCTGAGGCGGAGGCCTCCAATCTGTTCACAGTCAAAGAGATTCTGGCTATGAAAATTATCAGAGAGGGGTGACATTTTCTTATCGACTGGGATGGATTCAGCCCGGAGGAGAGATCCTGGGAGCCGGAGGACAACATCTTGGACCGTGATTTAGTCTTAAGATTTCTTCGTTCCAGAAGGAGGGGGAGGCTTAAGGAGGGGGGATGGAGGGGGCATTGTCACGGCTGGCCCCTCTCCCCGCGGTTCGGGTGACGGGCGCAGCCGTGACTCCCTTGCTTCCCCGGCTGCGGGGACGAGTGGCGCCGCTATCCGCATGTCGGGCAGCAGGCTCACTCGCCCCACTGGAAGCACTGACTTACCCGGCCACGCTCCTGTCTCCGTGCACTCCTCGGCCGACTGCTGTGCGCGCTACCGCCCTCTAGGGCGCGTGTGGCAGCACCCGGAGATTTAAATGGACAGTGCGCCGGTAATTGGTTTAGCTGACCGCTGACCCTATATAACGGCACCGCCCTCGGCTTGCCCTTGCCAGATCTATTTGTGCCCTGTGCCATAGAGAAAGCGTTTCCTAGTGCGTTCCTGACCTATCCGTGTTTCCGATCTCCTGCTACGTCCTTTGACCACGAACCTCTGCCGCCTGCCCTGACCTTATTGCCTGTCCACGACTACGTCTTCGTCTTACGATTCGGTACCATGCTCACCCTTGGCCGCCATCGCAAGCAAGTCACGCCAGTGGAAGCGACCTGGTAGACTCCCACCGCAGCAAGTCCACCCCGCTTTGCGGCGGGCTCTGGTGAAAACCAGGTGCTACTTAGACTCCGCTCCCTGGTACGGCTTACACCATCGCTTGCGCTGGTCCAGAGGATCCACTACCGTCTACTGTAACAGTACTCTAACTCTTACAAAGACAAAGGATATCCCTGCACTGCACTGGTCACTGAAGCCCATTGATAGGCTGCAAACTGATGTAAAGGACAGTTGGAAGTCTTTTGCCTGGGAATCTGAAACTTACAAAAGCTACTACATCTTAATCATAATGGTATGATGTGAGTTCTGCATTTGTAAGGTGAGGGTGGCTATGGTGGTGCCCAACTGTGACCACCCATTTCCCGTAGCAACCACCCTTACCAGAGTTCTTTTGTATTGTGGGGAGAGGATTGAAGTGTGACGTGTGGTGCACCGGCAGTAATAATTTCGAACAACACGTTTTACCCAAGGTTAACCAGGCTTTTACTCTTGACTCTCAATACTGTTTCCACTCTGTACAGTTTCCTTGTGTCATGACACCCGATATCTTCAGCACACACTCACAGTACACTGAGGGACTCTCCTTACGTCCACCTCGCTGTGCTGCCTGACCTTTCCAGTAGTCCCTTTCTGGTTCTCTTCTCTGGAGATGGGCTTGACCCCAAGGGACCTCTATACAGGTCACTTTACTCTCCCAGGAACGACCTAGCAGAGCTACAACGCCTCAGGCCTCGTGCTGTACCTTCTACGCTGCTAACCGGATCAGTGTCTTCTCCCGGACACTGCTGGCCACTAAGAGTTGGGACCTTTCCCAGCCTCTCTCATTTTTTCTTCTTAACATGAACTATTTACATGTCCTCTGTGCATTGGACATCAGGAAGGAGAATCACAGAAATCTGCCACCTCTCAAGGAAGCTGCAATCCTCCTCCTGATTCTCACTTCTCACTCACTCTCCTTGCTTAGGTTATGTTCACACGGCGCGTTGAGTCCGTGTAAACATGCATTTTTAGATACGTGTTTTGGACCCTAAACGGACCCAAATACGTATCTAATAATGTGCAATGTCATTTACATTGCTTTTACTTTGAAACACATTCACTCGTGTGAACGCCGATGCTTGTCTCATTGCGTCTTTCGGATCCGGTCCAAGAATTGACATGTCAATTTCTGATCCAAAAGATGCAGCAGGCGCCCTATTTAAAACGATAGGGTGCGATCCTGCTGCATCCAACACGCATCCAAACACGCACCAATATATCGGATCCATTTAGGATCCGATCTTCGCTGCGTTTTTGAATGTGATTTTAAATTCCAAAACGGATCTAAAATTGGATCCAAAAATGCTGTGTGAAAAGCCCCTAAGACACCGACCCCAACAACTGTCAACTCTCTCTCTTAACTGTCACTAACTGCAGCTTCATCCCCCTCAGCATCAGCTGGCACCCTTCTCCTGCAGCCTAGCTCCTGCTGACGCTTCACAGACCAAACTGTCTACCTGCAAGCTAAACTGCCAAAACCAGGTTACCTCTCTCCCCGATTTCCCATTGCAACCCAGTGTGCTACTACTCCTAACACAGGCATAATTACAACCCCTTACACATTCGAGGCAGGACATAACTCAGGCTGAAATATGGGAATGGAGTGAAGAGAAGGCGATAACTTCTCTTTGGTGGCTTCCTGTCCATGACCTGGCAGCTCACCAGTGCTGCAGTTATAAGATTTTATTTTCTATCATTTAGATCATGCAATAAAAGCAATTTCCTTTAGGCAGAATAAAGATTCATGCATATACACAGCACATTTGGGGGAGGGGGTGTTTTATATATATATATATATATATATATATATATATATATATATATATATATATATATATATATATATAATAAATGTCCTGTGATGCAGTGTATATGTATATACATATACAATGCAATATATATTACATTTATATTGTTTGATTCAGGTCCATTCTGCGCTTTAGCCTAATTGGATTCTCTGGAAAGTTTGGAGATTTCCTTTTGCTTCTGGATTAACAAATACAGAACACCACCCTCGACAAGCCTCCGGCAGTTCTTAGATTTAGTACCCTGGAATAGATGTAGCAATGCTCTACAGTTTCATCCACCTGATTAAGATTGATATCAAGATCAGACTGGACAATAATAGAGCAGGGGCGTAGTAGCTCAGCAGCATGTAACTCAGGAATTCATGTCATGAGCTGGCTTGGTGGGTATATGAGGTGTGTGATAGGCTTTCTGCACATATATCCCTCACTGCTACTATGAGTTAGAGTTGCAAAATGGCATGATTATTGGCTTTTGGCACTATTAACAGTATTTCTGAAACTCCATAGTTGTTGAACTGTTCGTGTGCTTCTGTAGCAAAAGTGTATTGTGAGTGGACAAATAACACCATTGCAATGTGAAACCTGCGGAGCACCATGTGCCATTGATGTGAGAGATGGGCTAAGAGAGTGCGTGAGAGGGGACTGATTACAGTGGAGCAGCTCATTGCCAAACTGAACCAGGGGGCTATCAGACGTATGTCTAAAACAACTGTTCAGTGGACCTTACTGTGCTTGGGCCTCTGAAGCAGACACATAGTCATTGTACCTCTGTTAACAAAATTGCATTGGCAGAAAAGGCTTTAATTTTCATGCCAGTACCAGAATTGGACCTCTACTGTCTGATAAAATGGTTGCCTTCTTAGATGAGACATGTTTTCTGCTTCATAGAACAGTGGGACGCTGTCAGATGAGAAACATCAGAGAACAAACACCCTGCAACCATTGCAGAAGAATACATACTGGTGTTGGAAGCATTATGATACGGGAAATCTTTTTGTGGCAATTTCTGGGACACTAATCCAGATTTCAGTATGAATCCATTTGTTCAGATCATATATACCCATAAGTGCTGATTGTCTTCCCTGTGGTGATGGGATCTTCCAGCAAGACAATGGGACATATAAATTGGCTACATACGTCAGAAATTGGTTGAAAGAACATAACCAAGACTTCCAAGTACTACCCTAGTTCCTTGTTTCCCAGACTTGAACCCAGTTAAGAATCTATGGTGTTCACTCTATGAATCCTCCCCCATGCACCCTCCAGCAGCTCTGCGGGATGCATTACCTGTGACAACCTACAAGGACATTATTGAGTCACTCACAGTCCATCTAGCAGCTGTCCATGCTGCACACAGCGGTTACTATGAATGAATATCCAGGAAAGGCGAAAATGGAGAAAGAGAGAGAGATGGGAGGGGAGAGGGGAGAAAGAAAGAAAAAAAGGAAGTGAGAGAGAGATGCAGTATATAAAATTGCAGCTCTTGTCTAATCCTATTCTGCCATTAAAAATATTTATTAAAAAAGGTACCACCTTACATGCCAGATACAAATATCCATCCTCTAACAAAGACGAGATGAAAAGATCTGCATTTGTATTTGCAGCAGAAGGTTGCAAGCAGAGACAAGCAGTTGACAACTCAACATAATCTCCCATTAAATAACAGCTCATTTATACCGTATCCCCTAGTGCCCTCCACATCTGGCAAGTGAGGGGAGTTGGCAGATTTATTCTTGACAGGGTGCTCTGGATGGCCCACAGTAGCCCTCACTGCTTTATAACTACAATCAGCTCCTCTCTACCAGAGCCTATGTGATTTGCAAAGATAAGGAGATTCCAGATTTAGTTACCACTTAATTAGGAGATGCTCAGTGTTTTAGTGCAGGGTGGGATTATTGCTCCCGCTCTCCGTTGCTTCTTTCATTTCAGGCTACCATAAATTTTAAATGGTATATGTAAATCAATCTACAGAATGTCATTTATTCTATAAGCCCCTGTGTTTGGGAGTGATAAAGGCTTCAGCCTGACCCTTGGCTGGTCTCACTGCTCCAAGTCCCAAGGGTTACTTTTATGGATACATGATTAAAAAATAAGCCCTACTCTGGGTCACTTAAACATTTTAGAAATAAGTACTGGATTTTCCACCCCTCATGCCTGGATATGAGGCCTCATATTGCAGGGATGTGATGCTTTACACTGATGAATTTCAATGGGAAAGTCCTGTTAACTCATGGAAGGAAGTGATAGGGAACAGTCAGAGCCAATGGAGTCTAGCCCACTAGCACATACAAATCATTACATTAAATTTTAATTGCTTACAAGTCATGTATTGCTATATAAGTTTATATATCATCAATGCTTGATATTATCAGTACAGTAAATTAAATAAGTGCATAGCACAGAAAATCATAAAATTGCAGTGGTATTACATGCCAGCCATTACAATGAAAGCCTGTCCATGTGAAATTGCAAGAGAGAAAGTCACTTTCACGATTGAACCAAAATTAAAAAAATGGGAGATGGCAAAGCATACCCGACAAATGGCACTTCCTAAGCCAAATACAATGTTCAAATAAAAAAAATATTTTACTTTAACCATAAGAAAGCACTTGACACTTTCCCCATTTTTCTGAAAAATCTCATTCTATAGTTGTGCTTTAAAGGAGATGTTGGACAACCTCTGTCCATTGGGTTTATTGGTGCATATGGAAATCTCCAAGGAGACCTAACTACAAGATGTCAGAATGGCCTACTGTTGCTGGCCTTAGCTTCCAACAGAAAGCTGGCGATGTGGGTAAAGAAGTAGCAGGCAACTCAACACTGCTCAAGACTGGTCCAGGTGTTTCTGTGGGTGTGGGAAGTTATGTCCAGAGAGTCATCAGTATGTCACAGTGCTGTAGAGGAAAGATTAATGACAGAGTAGTTGGCAGAGTGAGCCTGGTGCTTTCACATAGATAGGAAAATCGAATTTTGATGTACAGGAACAGGACACGCCTAAAACCATCTCTAATTTAACTCTCTGAGTGTGATAAAGTTCAGCCAGCAGGTCTAAAAGCAGAAGGTACTCTTCTCCCAGCCAGCACCAAAGATTGAGTGCTTAATCAGCTATCCAGGCCTTGGTGATTAACAGCTAAGCTTTGTAAGTTAGTGTGCCCTTATGCAATGACCTAGAGGTGGCAGGGGAAGATTGGAGTAGTAGTGTATATAACGTTACCCAATCCACCCTTGCTAGACTGGTTCACTACAGCGCAGAGGGGGTCTGCTTGTAGGGAGTAGATATTGTTTCTCCAATTTCCTGGGACACACTCTGGTAATAAATCTTCCTGTCGGGTGGTAGTTGAGTTTCTTTTAAGGTTATAGCAGAGAAAGACATTGGTGCAGTAACAAAACAGTTCCTTTACTCCCGGTTAGATATCTTTCAGGAATCACTTTACAGTCCATACAAGAAGAATGTAGCAGGAGTGGCACTAAACTAAAATCCAAACTTTTAACCCCTTAAGAATGTACCTGGACTGCAGGTCTGTCAGATACCTTTATTATTAACATCAGAATAAAGTGATTTAAAAAAGTCCAAACTGCACCAAAAAACAACACTTTATTTAAATAAACGCTCCCTGACAGCATCCCTGATTAACTATTTGATTAAAGTAATGGAAAGAGAATGACTCATCAAAGAAAAAGTCACCTGTGAGTCCCTGGATATCTTTAGTTATTTTGCTTCTGTTTTGGATCAGTGCTGTATTTATGGTCATGTGGTGGTGACCCGAGCTGGTGTCTGACCACTATGTGGTCACTACCTGGCGGTATAGTAGATTATATTGGTGCTTGTATAGTGATGACGTTCACTTGTCCCTGATTGGAAAACTGAGTGCACACCGATCCCTGATCCAGTGATTAGGGGTTTCTATATGCCACTTTCACTTTCTTGCTTGTGTCTATAGTGTTGATTATTTCAGAAAGTGTTGAGGTTCATGACCAAGGCAAAATTTGAAAAACTAAACTGCTAATAAGCAGAATTGTAAAAGAGGTTAAAATAGCGCTCCAAATAAAAAAAAGTGCATAAGGAATAAAACAAGACACTAGGAACTTGTTCAAATAGTGTCTGTTTTATTTAGCACTAGTATAAAAAAATATAAAACTCCAGAACAACGCGTTTACTGCCAACTGAGTAAAATCCATTTAAACCTAAAAGGTAGCTCTGTAGTGACCAACAGAAGTATGTTGCTGAGTATGGCAGCATTAAAGGGGTTTTGCCACAAAGTAAAATTGACGTGGGAAGCTTGCAAATAAAATAACATTTTCACCATTCATTATTCTTAAAAATTCTGCACCGTTTTTGATTTAGCTGCTCCTTTAGCGATCCATTGTTTACAGCTCGTCTCCAAGGGATAAGACCAGGGCTGAGAGCTTCTCCCTCCTGGTCGCGCATGCTCAGACATCACCTCTCCTCTCAGGCAGCTACTGAGTGTTCAAACCCCAGGTGCTGTCACTCTACTCCCGTCCTCTGTACTCCTTAGCAATTAGTCAAACAGTGCAAATACATAAAAAAAGACACCTCAATCAGGTCTGTGCATTGATAAAGAGAAAAAAAACACACAGGTTTGGTTCCTGCGGGGATTTGAACCTAGGACCCGTGTGCTCTGAAGCAAAAACTTTACCTCTGAGCTACTCACAATGCTTTACATAAACAGACCTTTCTTTGACTACAAAGAGGAAAGGCCAGATGAAGTCATCCTGCTGGGTCACATGATATGCAATTCAAACAAATCACACACGACCCCTTCTGAGAACACAGAGCTGAAGAGCTGGATACAGGACGCTTGAAATGAGATTGTGGCAAAACCCCTTTAAGATACAGTTATTGGAGTGTTTCGGTTGTTAATTCTAGTCCTTGTTTGTATTATGGTACATTCTACAATGCTCCACATAGATTGCTACTGCAAAAATGTGTGGCCCAATGTACAGCAAAAAGCCTGTGGTTGATTAAGCTCATCGAGCTAGCTTCTTTTTTTAATGGGATTGTCTTTCAATTTTTAGCATTTCTAAATAAAAGACTATCACAAGGCATTATGGGAAAGGAGCTGGAAAGCTCACTGCGCCCTCTATAGGTTGTAACAAATCCTCAAGTTACTTCTGATTCACTGAATCTTTGAGAAGCAAAAAGGAATAATTGTCAAGCCAATATTGCTCACCTACATACGCCGTTTCCTCCCACCAGTCACGCCAATATCGCTCTGCTCTACACTGATGAGGGGCAAAACCCCGAAACGGCGTATGTAGGTGAGCAATATTAGCTTGACAATTAGTCCTTTTTGCTTCTCATGATTCAGTGAATCAGAAGTAAATTGAGGATTTGTTACAACCTATAGAGGGCGAGCGGCTTTCCACCCCCAAAATCCCTTTGGTGATACAGATGCTTAGTGTGGGCAAAAAGGCAATCAAAACACTACACACCTTAACTGGTGCTCTCCATAAGGAGAGATGTTCCCCTTCTCTTAAATAAAAGACAGACATTTATATTACTTTATTTGTATATCACATTTCTTAAGTATTATGCAAAAGGAAAAAAAAAGGAGGGGGCACATAGTGTTTATCGTAAAAAAATGTAAATGGTAAAAAAAAGTGACTCCACCTTTAAAAGTTTTGCTCGTATTTTAGAGGCACAACACTCATAGCTTTACGGGCTATTTTTATTCCGTAGCCCTTTGTACTGAGCCAATGGTCGCTGATGCCCCCAATCAGGGGGCCGATAGGAAAAAATCCCAAAAAAAAGAATAAAAAAAGGACCCCGCGCCGTATGGTAAAAAAAAACCTGAGCTAGAGGCTTTTTTTAAAAAAAGCTTTTATTTTAAAAATGCAAAAGGGAATTTTTCCCTTTCAAAATTAAAAAAAAACAGAAAAAACTGAGGTTTCGCCGATACCCCCACGCTTATAGAAGTATATGAAATAATTTGTATTTTTTAAGTATTATTACATATAAAAATTTTACATCCCCTTTTTCAGACCCAAACCAATCTATATTTTCAGTTTTTTAAAAAAAAACCATATTATAAAAAACGTATACAAAAAATTTTTGTTTGACGTTTTTTACTGTAAACAATTCCCATATGATTTTTTTTAATAGGGAAACACTGTTTAAATAGGCTGACAATAAAGAATTATAAATTGCTTCACATTATTACATTTTAAAAAAAAAGGGGAATCAAGCGCTTAAAACATAATACCTTCAATGTTAGTTATTTCACTTTATGGACTAATTGAATTGGAAAAGGGTTTCACATTTTTTTCCTCTTGAAAAGCAGATCTCCAGGGGATGATTTTGAATGTTTTTAAAGACCTTTTTTTAATCACCCATAAAACAACCCAGTATCCCCACTTAAAGTAGACTTTTTTAGATTTCAGTAATCTTTTTTTTTTTTCTTCTCGGGTAGATGCCAAAGTTGTTGAATGACAATCAAAAAGGGGGCATGCATCAATTTAAAAATTATTTTTCCCATCTTCAAGACGCGGATGAGGGCTTATAGGGGAAATTGAAAAGGGGTTTGTACATGTAAACAAGTAGGATAAAATATATCAATGATGACAATGAAAAAAAATTTACTACTACGTGTAACTGTTTTTCTGCAGTCCATTAAAGCACCAAAGCTGTGAAAAAAGCACAGGAAGATAGAGGGGTAACCAAATACGGTAAATTAACATTCCTTATCAAGCACAAACATAGCACTCTGGAAGCACGGTTAAACAGCTCATAAAAAGACATTTTACACTAGTAAAATCCCCCCTTTGTTTTATGGGATGTTGCACCCCCCAAAATTTGGCACAGATTCTAAAAATCCCATAAATTGTCAGGCGATGTCCATGGATAATTGTTATTTCCATATGATCAATTAAATTAGGAGCTGGAGAATTAGGAGGCCGTATCTTCTCCCTGAACCTTTCATCATGTTCCTCCAACCATTCCTGAACAGGTTTTGCAGATATCCTGCTGGAAGAGGCCACCTCTATTAATAAATACCCAGCCATAAAAGCATGTACTTAGTACAATGTTTAGGTAGATTATATGTATCAAAATACCAACCCCCTTTTATTACCCGGTGAACACTATTTAAGGATTATGGGACTGCCTTGATTTTTTTTTTTAATGACTGGTGCAATCCTTTTGAAGGTAAGAATTGCATCAAAATAGCTGTTACATAATGTAAAAGAAACTGAAAAAAATCAGACCCTGCTGCCTTCCCTATTTCTATGGTCCGTTTGGAAGGCTTTCGTTTTGGAGAATCCTAGGGCACTCTGACCTGTCTGTGTGTAGCAAATGAATACACTGGACACTTTTTTTTTTTTTTAGAAGTATTTTTTTTTTTGCAATTGTTATGCAATTACCATATGATCAGAAAAACAGGGGGACCTTCACCCCTGACCATTAAAGAGTTTTGGGCACCCAAAAAACCCATTACCAGGTCATTGTTGTTCCCCTTGAAGCGCGAATCGACTCCTCCTTACGTTAGCAGTGAGACATTTTCCTTTTTGGGACGGAAAAAATGGAGGGTAACACTACATTTTGATTCCCATAGAAATTAAGCACTCTGATAACAATGTCATCTTAAAATAGCAAAAACTTAAATTTGGATATATTTTTTTGAAGTGACTGCAAACACAAAGTCAAAATTTTGGGGCACATATTAAGGGGAAATCCCTTCAACAGGGCAAAAACCCGGGGGAGATAAAACGTAATAACAATACTCAAATCCCCAAAAAGAAACCCAGATCTTAAAAAAGCACAGTCAAAAGGGGGTTTTTTTCTCTTTCCGCATTTTGGGAATGTTTTAGCTGGTTGCCAAGCAGAGCTTGTTAAATGAAGGGGGGTGTTTTCCCTCCAGCAGGGGGACTTCACTCTCTGAAACAGCCTAATGGGCATGTGATGATTCATTCTGTGGAGCCGGGGGGGGAAGGGTTCTCGCTGCATTTGGATTATTGGAAGTAAAAGCAAAGTGTAATATAGTGTTATCTAAATTTCTGCTCTCTTTACATACTTTGTAACTTGAATAAAAAATTTTTGACATTCAGGCTCTGGGAAAGAGGGGTGATTTTTTTTTTTCTTTTTCTCTCTATACAAAATATTCTTTTGTTTTAAAACCCTCTTTCTACGATTGCAGAAAAAAAATAAAAGCTTTACCTGTTTGTTTTTAAAAATGGGGATACTCATCTGTCTCAAAGTGTTTTTACAGGGGGACTGCCCCGTCCCGTTGTGTTCATTGTCGTGATTTACGTGCACTGCACATGGTCACAAAAGTGATTTATGTGGGCTTCAGATTTTGTGTTACAAAATTGTTTTTACTTGGACTGACAGTACAGATATGTTCTTTCTCTGTATGAATTTGGTGGAAAGGGCACAATTTTAAAGGGGAAGCTGTGTAAGCCGTGTTCTCTTGTTTTGATTTTGCGGGCTGCACATGAGGCCCAAAAACCCGTGATTCTCTCTTTTGTCCGTTGCGCTGTGCTTCTAATACTATCCAACCCTTCTCCGACCTTTCATACATCGAATACTTGACGTTCCGCGCAAGGCGGGACATTGGGTCAGGACAGCCGAAAAGAGTAGGGGGCGTAACCCAACCTGGGCTAAAACGGTTGTAAGCACAATAAAGAACTTTTCATAAACAATAGACTTTGTAATGGGAACCCAAGGGATTCACTGGTTTAGACTATAAAACCCAATTTTAATAAAAAATTACAAAAAAAAGGAGTCAAAAATTTCTCCCCAAAAAACACACGCCAAACAATTTAAGATACTATCCCAATACTGACCCTAAAAGGGAATAACCCATTACAAAATTTTGGGGTGTTCGTCCCAATAAGGACGATCCACCCGGGAACCCAAGGGAAATTATCCCTAATTAGACCATAACAGGAAAAATAAGTTATATGGATTGCCTGTGCAATAAATACATAAAGAAAATAAATTTCAAAAAAACCCCAAGTCCCCATAGGCGATAAGGCTATTATAACACCGCCCAACGGTTTCATACCCCAATAGGGGGATCATCAGGGGCAAGGACTAAAAGTTTAGTTAAATACAACACACCAAATTTTAATATAGGGGGGCAAAAGATAAAAAAAGGTACCAAATAGTAAGATGATGCTTACCCAAAAAAATACCCCCTGTAATATGCGGTTAACTATAAAAACTC
>JAODAL010028003.1:0-54023 GCA_025379985.1 Phyllomedusa bahiana | reverse complement strand
GCCGGGCGGGGAAAAGTGCATGCACATTATTTACGGCGCGGACCGCCGTAATAATGCATTGTCTATGGGGCCGGCGGGCTGCTCCCCCGCCGCGCTCCCGTCCCGCCCGTGTCCCACCCCTTATTCACGCCGGAATTGCGAGCACAATCCGGCTCGCAAATCCGGCGTGAATAAGCCGTGTGAACGGGGCCTAATTGTAACATCTTTGCACATTATAATTCACATAATTAATACAAGCAACATTCTTGTTAATGATGATCCCTCACCTTGGCCTTAGAGGAAACTATCAGAGAATGCTGCAGGAGCTGATCAGAACGCCTCATGCACTGATTCCTCTATTCCTACCACATTCTAGTAGTAATCTCTCCAGTGTCAGAGAGGGACAATATGTGAGAATATATAACAGGGCATTAGTAATTTTACAGGAGTGCATTCTCCCTTTTTATTTAACAAAAATTTACCTTGGATCTAATCCTTCTATTGGCACAGAGCCACTGTACATAGGCTCTTGATCTAACCTGATTGTGTGAGAAAGGCAGTGGGTATGACTTGCAATTGTTACCTTTATAGTTGATTCTATATTTACAATACCCTTGAAGAAAAAACTAAAAATGTTTTACCCTTTTCAAGGCTTGAGAAGCAGGAAAAGACAAGTATAGTTCCCAGGATAAGTAGTTACACCTGTAGGGAAGTGCGGCCTAATCTATGTGGCTGGATACAAGTATTCTATTTGTCTATAAACAGAATCATTTGATCTTTGTCACTGAAACATGTGAAGAAAACAAAAAGTACAATTTATATCCTGTTTTACCAGCAGAAATGGAATGGTTGGAAGTTAAAGCTTAGAAGCGCAGGCGAGGCAGTCAGACTTGTGTGATGTGGTGTATTTTCACCCACTTTAGCCATTCATTATTCTTAGTTTACCCGGTTTCAAATGCTAGCTCATAGGTTAAAGGGGTTTTGCCATGATGTAATCTTGACGTGGGATCCTCCAAATGGGTTTTTAATCACTTTTCTAAATATATGTGATTACAAAAATTGCAATCAGAGAGCTACAGCCTTCCTTACATGCCCTTGGTTACTTCAAAGTTTGTATTACATACAGCCTGACAGGAGCTGGACGGGCTTGCGCAGAGAGAGTTTCTTATCTGATGAGACTGAGCTGCAGAAGTTTTTAAGGCACCGGGTAGCAATATGTTTTCTTTTTATAAGAATAAATTTAGTTTGTAGTGTGATTAGATCCCTGCTTTATCTGATGCAGAGAACATGAAGGAGCTTTCAAGCTGCTGAGGAGAAAAACTGTTGTCTTTTGTATTACAGAATCCACAAGTTGCAGTTTGATTATTTCAGTGAACATGTCACAACGACCCTTATAGCAGCTTTGTGCTCTCGCTGTGTGCGTCTATCTCTCATTAACCTCCTTGATATGTTTACATTAGCTTCTTAGCAGATAAGGCTCCTCCTGGAAAAACCCCTATAAGTCTTTTTCTACTTGAACGCCAGGCTCTACAGTTGGGACTGTGGAACTAGAAGGAGCAGCCAGGACATTTCTAGACCTTGTGAATTCAGCTTTGGTTCATTATCACCTGCAGGACCATCACCCAGATCCCTGAGTTTAAATGCTCCTATCATACTGCTTCCAGCTCATAATATATGGCTATGCCATAAGATCCGGCATCTCCAGGTGACGGGATTTTTATCATTAGTTAGATAATGTGGCAAACATTTTTACAGTTACTTGGTCTTGCACTTGCTTTCATAATAATCATGTTATTCAACTCATCTCAGGCATCTGAGAGAAGGCGGGCGGCAGAGCACAATTCAAATCACTTCTTCTCGGATTGGACCAGCAGGACAGAAGGAGAGAGACAGCTGGAGCAGAGCCTGTGAGTGCTGCTGTCCTAGAGCCTCCTGAACTGTGCAGACAGTTGAACTGATTATTCTTTGTGAACTGATGACAGTCTCTCCTGCAGACACTGATAAGCAGGGAATAGGAGAGGAGTCATCAGTTCACAATGAGCCCTGCTGCTGCCCCTGGAGTGTGGGATTCTACAGGTCTGCCCTCTGTTAACTCTGTTGGCTGGACAAAGCTGGAGGGCTCTACACTCAAAGAGCAGGCAGGCTGAAGAAATGACCTACTCCTTCCCGTACTGTAACTAGTTATACACTCAATGAATCCCCTCCCCTTTGTATACACTAGCTCTTAATTACATGATTTATCGTATACTGTGTGTGTATATATATATATATAAAAATAAAATATTTTTTATATATATTATATATATTATATTAATATATTTGGGGGGGGCCGGGCGATTTTTTAGGCAGTTGCATGGTGTTTCCCCCCTAGAGGGCTTCCCGTGCCCCCGAGAGCCTGGTCCCCGGTGGGGGAAACCAGGCTATTTCGGCCCCAAACGCTTTAAAGGTTTGTTTGCCCCCTTGTACCTAGCCTGGCAAATGTCCAGCCATTAAGGGCGGGCCCTTTCCCAGAACAACTCCCAGATGGGGGGGTTTGGGGGGTTTTGTTCCCCCAAAACGTTCCAGGTCCCTTTTGGCCCAAACCCCCAGGTTTTGGGGTAGGTCTTTTGGAAAGACCGTTTTAAAGGCCCCCCCCACTCCGGGTTTTTGGGGGGGGTTTTGGGTAAACCCTGCTTTTTTGGAGAAGCAGTAAAAACCGGGGGGTGAGAGCCCCCCTTTTAAACCCCCCTGGTTTTGGGGAAACCCGGGTTTAACCAGTGGGGCTGGTGAACTGGGGGCTTTGAGGGTGTGGGACGGTGGGACCCCTGACCCGCGGGTTATGAAGGGAATCATTAATGTGTAGACAGGGGAAAAACGGCCAGGTGTTTATTTTGTTTTTTTGTTTTACCAAAATTTTTTTCTTTTCTCTGTTTGTGCTAATAAAACTGGGTGAAAACCCAGAACCCTGTGTCAGCCTGCCAAAACTGTTCTACCAAGGGGCGGGATCCTTTCGAAACTGAATTAATCCCCGGGGCCGATCCAAGATTTGGGGGCCCCAATTAATGTAAATTTAGTCTTACAATATAATATATAAACTAAAATCTATATAACCCATATTTTAATTTTCCCAATATAAAAATATCAATATATATAAAAAATTATAAAAAACACAAAATTCCCCACACAATTAAAACCCCCCTCTCTCTATAAAATATACACAAAAAGTGGTGGGGGGTATAATATATATTTTAAAATATATTTTATATATATAAATATAATTTAAAAATAATAACATACATGCATTATAGGAAAAGTAAAAAAAAACGTAAGCATATAACCCTCATTTCAACCCAAAAATTAAAAGATGGGGCGAATTTCCCCAAAAATTCGATTTCCCCCGAGTTTTGCCGAATTTTTTCCCCCAAAAAAAAATTTTTTTTTAGTTTTTGAATTAATTCCATGGCGAAAAAAACCCATTAAAAAACAGCTATTTTCCCCGGGTTTCACCGAAACCCCGTATGGGGCTGTAGAAACGTTGTGCCATGCTTTTAAAAAATGCAGGGGGGAAACTTGGGTTTTGGGCTTCTACAACCCCAAAAGTTTTTTGTATACAAAAGGGACATGAAAGCCGCCGCCCCTTGGAATCCCCCCCAAATATTCAAATTTCCCCGGGCACTTAAAAAGGGGGGCAAACTGACCAAATAACTGATGTGGGAACACAGCCTGGTAAAGTCATGTCAGCGCCAGCTGGAAAAAAACAAGCTGAGGGCCAAGATGCTACGATAGCGTCAAAGAACACAATAGTAGGTTCCTGGAGCCGCCACAGATCGCAGCACAGTAAGGGGACGTCACAGCAGGAGTCACCTTGCGAGGCCACAGCATCCGATGTCATCTACCGGCCATGTGTTGACCACACACTAGGTCATACACTTTCTCCCAGATGACATCTAACAACCCCAGCCAAGTGTCGGTGGGTTTGTCACACACAACCAGGGCCGGGACAAGACATTTTGGTGCCCTAGGCACATAAGGCAAATGGGCCCCCCCCACTTCTTTCTTTCACCCCGCATGCGTGTAGTTGAAATTTCGAAAGTCCCATAACAAAAGAGACTTATAACAGATTAATATTGATATCTAAAACTTATAGTGCCCTTTAGACCTGGTTCACATCTGTGTTGTGTTCTATTCCACTTAGGCAAAGGTAAAACGGAAAGGAATGGTCACCTACTGATTTCAATTACTGTAGGTTTTTTAGATTTGATTTGCCTCCGTTATGTCAGATTTCATTTTTTTTTTTTTTTTTTACATAAAAAGAAAATTAAATAGCATGCTGTGCTATTGTTTCCATGAAAAAAAAATAAAACCCATGACGCCCAAAAGACCTTAACTACAATGAGTCTGTTTCTGTGGTGGCGCTGGTCATTGAGATGTAAAAAATATCACAGGAGCACATGACTGCTGCTGCCAATCAGCGGCTGCAGCAGTGACGTTGCTTTCTGGAAGGAGAACGTAAAAAACAGAAGCTTGATGGCAGGTGAAGACAGCGCAGCATTGGAACTGAGGCGAAGCAAGAGGAGAGTTAATTATATTTTTATAGGGCAGCAGTGTGCTATTAATAAAAAAAAAATAGTGCCCTAGACAAACCTTTTAAGGCGGTAATCAGACAAATACATACCAAAGCCACAAGACCATAAAAGTTACCACAAATAGGATAATATGTATGGATGTCTCATCTAATCTTGCCTAATGGTCAGTGACTATAGGGCATGCAGCAAATCGTCCCAATGATAGAAAAATATGAGCGTTACTGGCTCTGTTTTTTACATACTCGGGACACATTTCTGTTACTGAGAGGCCATTGACATATCATTTACAACTACATCCTTTGTAACCATTGGGATACTGTGAAAAATAGTCCCTTAACATATATCATGGAGAAAAATAGAGCAAAAAGTCTTATTTGTACCACATTTGCGCTATTATTCTTCGTGGCTACACCATGATATACGTTGGGGGACTGTTTTTCACGGTTTCTCAGTAGTTTCCAGAGATATAGTCAAAATGAAACGTCAGTGGTCTATGAATGGCAAGTCTCGCAGGCATCAGCCAGACTGCATCCAGGTTTTAAAGCTTGTATGGATGCAAAGTGGCTGATACCTGCGAGAACTAGCTTTCATAAGCCACCAGCAAGTGATGAGTTAGCAGTGCTGACCACTACTACTGACAAAGTGGACTCAGCACCCAGAATAAAAATGACAAGAACAAACATAATTATTAAAAAAAAAAAACATGTATTTTCTTAGTACTGAGAGAGCACAGACTGTGGGGGGAGGGTACACTGCCTCAGCACTCAGCTGCCGAGACTTCAATGCCCCGACTTACATGAGAGCAGGAAGAAGTTACTGCTCTGCTCCACGAGGGACTGGCTCACCTCCTTAGGAAGTCATCTGTCTGTGACTTTCTTATCTGCTCCCAGGACTTTAGGAGATCACGGTCCATCACCCTCAGCACTGCCAGCAGCAGGGGGGCGGACGGGGGCTTCAGTGAAGTGAGCTTCTCTGACAGAGTGAGAGAGAATGAGGAGGGGAACATCTCTCCTTATGGAGAGCACCAGTTAAGGTGTGTATTGTTTTGATTGCCTTTTAGCCCACTACTAAGCATCTGCATATCACAAGGCATTATGGAAAAGGAGCTGGAAAGCTCACTGCGCCCTCTATAGGTTGTAACAAATCCTCAATTTACTTCTGATTCACTGAATCTTTGAGAAGCAAAAAGGACTAATTGTCAAGCCAATATTGCTCATCTACATACGCGTTTCGGGGTTTTGCCCCTCATCAGTGTAGAGCAGAGCGATATTGGCTTGACTGGTGGGAGGCAATGAGTGGGTATGAGGAGGGGAACATCTCTCCTTATGGAGAGCACCAGTTAAGGTGTGTAGTGTTTTGATTGCCTTTTAGCCCACTACTAAGCATCTGCATATCACAAGGCATTATGGAAAAGGAGCCGGAAAGCTCACTGCGCCCTCTATAGGTTGTAACAAATCCTCAATTTACTTCTGATTCACTGAATCATTGAGAAGCAAAAAGGAATAATTGTCAAGACAATATTGCTCATCTACATACCCCGAAACGCGTATGTAGATGAGCAATATTGGCTTGACAATTAGTCCTTTTGGCTTCTCAAAGATTCAGTGAATCAGAAGTAAATTGAGGATTTGTTACAACCTATAGAGGGCGCAGTGAGCTTTCCAGCTCCTTTCCCATAATGCCTTGTGAGAGTGAGAGAGAGTGAGGCTCCGCAGCAGAGGGGCAGAAGGGGCCTGTGTGTGAGCGGGACGGAGCAGCGGAGAGGGAAAAGATCAGCCAGCTGCTGCTTAGCTACGTATGTCAGCTACTGCAGCACTCATGAATGGTTGTCTGTGCATAACTGCGCCCCCTTTCTTCTTAACAGAGGTAGCGCCCTAGGCTATCGCCTACCTCCGTCTAGCCATCGTCCCGGCCCTGCACACAACCCCTAGTTGGCATGGCCCGGGAGCAGGTGAGGGGCTCTCACATGTCCTCAACCCACCTCTGTCCTGTTCGCTTCCCACAGCCAGAGAGCTACTATGTGCTGTGGCCTCTGCACCACTATACAGTGAGGACCAACTATTTGAGGACAGTGGGCAGCAAAGAGGTGGGGAAGACATTCGCTGCTTCTTGCAGAAGCGGGCACGTACTGATGAGAAGAGTTGCAATGGGGGGTTATGTTGTGAGTGGTCAGGCTTAGTACAGCGACACCGTTGATGAGGATGGCGGTGACAGGCAAACACTAATCTATGTAGCTGATCGCACTTGGGACCCGGTATAGCAAGCAAGGCTGGGACAAGGTAAGGAGTCCTAGTTAAACAAGGCATAAAGTGCCCCCCAAATGGAAAATTCAGCCCACTCCATGCCTCCTTGTGCCCCCTTTTCTCCCTGGGATGAAGTGGCGGCCTACGCAGTCGTCTACCCTCGACTACTCATTGTCCCGGCCCTGGAAGCATTCTGCTTTCTCTACATTAAGTTTAAGGAAATGGGAGGAGAAGAAGACAATCTGGGATCTTGGACAGTAGAGAGTTAATGTCTGGGCCGGAGATGTAAAGTTGGGTGTCATCAGCATACTGGTTGTTTTGAAAGCCATGTGATGCTATGAGCTGACCCAGACCAACAGTGTACAAGGGCTTCATCATTGTCTTTGGGAGAAGAGAGCGGCAGCTTGCGTGTCAGGCAGTGGCGCAGCCCATAAGTTGGTAGTCAGCAGGGTGGCAGCAGTGCGAGGTTGGGAGCCAAACGGCCACGATTTAGACCACCCACTTTGCAGGTCCCAGAAAGTAGTGTCACAGGGGCTCACCGGGTCAGCGGCGGTAACAGTGCGGAGCTTTGGTAGTAAAAATCACCCACTCGGCGGTGTGCCAGTTTTTTGACGAGACACCAGATGAGGTGAACATAACTATATGTACAATCTGTGGGCAGAAAGTAAAGCATGACCAGGGACCTAATGTTGGCACCACGGCCCTGCATCAACATCATGCAGTGTCACCATACGTGTTTCAGATGTGGTGGTCCATCCTGTCCCAACAGCAGCAGCACCCAGTGGCACGCCTCCCATTTCAGGCAGTCAAGGCTTCACCACCTCTGCCAACGACAACTCCCTGTCTGTTACATCATCTACCGGTCCAGATACTCCTGCTCCTCGGCACTCATGGTGCCAGCAGTCATTCACCGAGATGATTGCCAAGAGACAGCAGTATGCGTCTAGCCATCCCCAAGTGCAGAAGCTGACCGTGCTCCTGTCCAAGTTGGTGGTACTGCAGTCCCTCCCTTTTCAAGTGGTGGACTCTGCACCATTCAAAGAACTGGCCAGGAAACTTGGCATTCACTTCTGCCATTGTAAGGACACGGGTAGTGGCTCCTCTGGACCACCGCAAGCGGTGGTAGCGGCCACGCCAGGGAGCGGTGTCTAAGTAGGTCCCGGTTATCACCACAGCCCTCCGCAAGGCAGGATGGACTTTCTGCGGCGGGAGTCCTACCAGGTCGCTACCCATGGCGCAACTAGCTTGCGGTGGCAGCTGAGGCGCAGCGAGGTACCGAATCGTAAGACGAAACCCGTAGTCAAAGATCAGGCCAACAGGTCAGGGCAGGCGATGGAGATTCGAGTTCAGGTAACGTAGCAGAAAGGTCGGGTACACGGGCAGACAGGAACTGATGAACAGGGGGAAATTGATGAACAGGAATAAATATATTAATGGGGAAATTTATGAACAGGGGGAAATTGATGAATAGGAATAAATACATTAACAGGGGGAAATTTATGAACAGGGGGACATTGATGAACAGGAATGAATATATTAACATGGGGAAATTTATGAACAGGGGGAAATTGGTGAACAGAGAAAGGCCTTAACGAGTTTTGATGATCCAAGTGGACAGGAATATTCCCCTGGGCGAACGAAGTCACACACGGGAGGAAATGCTCCAGGTCATGCAAGAGGAGATCGATTTGTGACTTTCTCCGCAACAACTATAAATTAGAACCATTGTGACAGACGATGAAAAGAACATGGTGTCTGCGCTGCGTAGGAGGAGGGCTGAGCCATGCTCCCTGCATGGCATACATGTTCAATCTGGTTGTTCAAGTCTTACACCCATCTGCAAGACATTCTAAAAATGGCCAGAAAACTTTGCATGCACTTCAGCCGTTCTTACACCGCCAAGCACACCCTCCTTAAGCTGCAGCGGCAGACCGGCCTCCCCAACATAGGCTGATATGTGACATTTCCAAACGTTGGAATTACAGCCTCCATATGTTGGAACGACTCTATGAACAGAGAAAGGAAATGAATGATTTATTGATAATCCAAGCGGACAGGAGTACACCCCTGTGTAATTTTAATGTCGGCCAGTGGCAGCTCATGCGTGACACCTGCTATTTGCTCAGGCCCTTTCATGCGGACACGTTATTTGTCAGTCACCAGGACTACGGGATGAATAATGTCATTCCACTGCTTCATGTTGTCACGGACAGCGGTAATGGATCCACTGGACCACCGCAAGCGATGGCAATAGCAACGCCAGGGAGCGGACTCTAAGTAGGTCCCAGTTTTCACCAGAGCCCGCCACAAAGCTGGATGGACTTGCTGTGGCGGGAGTCTACCAGGTCACTACCATTGATGTGACTTGCTTGCGGTGGCAGCCGAGGTGTAGCGTGGTACAAAATCGTAAGGCAAACTCGGAGTTGGGGACAGCGGGTAAGGTCAGGACAGGCGGCAATGGTTCGTGGTCAAGAGACGGAGGCAAGAGGTACGATACACGGATATGACAGATGAGGCTGAAGGAAACACTTTCTTTATAGGCTCTAAAGATTATTATTATTTTTTTTTTTATAGTCTTGGAGGCGGTTGTGTGAGGAGCCTTTTCCATTACAAATGCAGCTAAAGTATTTCCAAAGCTTTCAAAATCTGGACGCCTAGATACAAGTTCAGCAAACTTTTCCTTTATCACCTGTGTTTTCTGTTCATGAACAAATGAACGTTTATCAACTTGCTTTTTTAAACCACTTGAAATCTGTGTGGATGTAATTTGTTCCACCGGTAACAGGGGAGGGCCTCCAGAAGGACTTGTGTTTTTACTTTTTGTAAGGTGGACATACGATTCACATTCTTCATACTGAAGAAGTTCATACAAAGCCAGTTTTGCAGCATTTGCTTTTGTTTCTTTTTTGATCTGTCCCATTCCAGTTTTGTACTGAATTCCATCAACAATGGCACAGAATGCAAAAGAAGCACCTAAAACATTCCCTTTAGTTATGGTCTCCTTCAGTTCGAGTTCCATATGCTGCATTAGAACAAGCTGGTGTAACACAAACTGGATTCAAACCACCACATTTATACTTCATGAGTGTTTGATTGTCACTGCTGTCCTCCTCAACGGCTTGGTATGCAGAGGCTGACTGCTTGCCAAAAAACCTCCCATGCCACTCTCCACATCAATAGTGCAAGAAGCAGGGGATGTCTGCCCCCACCTCTTCGTTGCCAAGTAGCTGCTGATTCTCCTCAAATTGTTTGTCCTCGCTGTATAGTGGTGCTGAGCCCAGACCACATAGTAGTTCTCTGGCTGAGGGACCCGAACGGGACAGAGGCGAGTTGAGGACAGGTGAGGGGCGCTGACCTGTTCCCGGGCCATGCCAACTAAGAGTTGTATCTGACGAACCCATCGACTGTTGGCTAGGGTTGTCAGATGTCATCTGGGATGAAGTTGATGACCTACTCAACCAATCAAGAACACTTGGGTTGCTGATCAACACACGGCTGCTACATGACACCAGCAGTCTGGCCTCACCGAGTGACCCCGCTGCGACGTCCCCTTACTGTGCTGCAACCTGTGCCTGCTCCAGGAATGTTTGTGCCACTGCCACTCGCATGTGAAGAGCCTGTCACCTCTCTGTCTGACATACTGTTTGTTAAAAAATGTACAGACTCTGTTTAATGAATATATCTGTATATGATAAATACACACCCTGTATTTGACTCCAAATGAACCCACTAACAGGCTTAGGTAACCCTTGGATATAAAATGCGCTCCAGAAATGACCAGAAAGAATTTACTCGTCTGTGGTATAGAAAAACACTGTGTATTTTACTGAATATAAAAGCACAAACACGCTTAATTAACCCTTGGATATAAATTGCGCTCCACAAATGACCAGGAAAAATTTACTTGTATGTGGCGTTTAAAAACACCATGTATTTTACTGAATATAAAAGTACAAACATGCTTAATTGACCTTTGGATAGAAAATGACCTCCATAAATGACCAGGAAAAATTTAGTCATGTAAAACCACTAACAGGCTTAATTAACCCTTGGATATTCAATGCGCTCCAGAAATGACCAGATGGAATTAAAATGTATATGGGGCAGAATTAGACCCACCCTGGACTTGAATTACAATACCCCACAAACTGAATCAAAATGATAACGGAAGAGGAGCAGTCTTTGATAAAAGCAGTGACACCCTCCACCTACCTACCCCAAATCGCTGTTAAAAGCAATTTCCTTTGTGTGAGATCTCTGCTGCTCCTGCAGCAGCCACTTATGTCAGGGCACAAAGAGAGCAGTGTGAGGAGCGAGCATGACGTCCGTACTTATAGTGCTGTGATGTCATAGAAGCCCGCCGGTCTCTGATTGGCTTGATGTCTGCACATGTCATTTAGGGTCTTCCTTTCTTCCTCCCAGAGTTCTATTCCCCATGTCATGCCATGTGCTTGCGGCCATTTTAGCAATACAACACACACTTCGTTCCCGCGAATTACCCCAAACTTCTATTTCGTGCAGAATCGAAGTTTTCCTGAAATTCTAAACGAAGTCCACTTCGTTAGAATCGATTCGCCCATCTCTAACTATAATGTCTACTAGTCTGTTTTTCTTACCCACAGCAGCCAATCAGCCGATAGGAACCAATAAGAGCTCAGCTATTATTTCTTCTACTGCACTATGGGTATCAAAGACATCACCTCAATATTCACGTTAAATTATTGTGTTGGCACTTTGTGATTAATAAGTAGGTTTTGGGTTGCAGTTTGGGCACCTGGTCTCTGAAAGGTTCGCCATCACTGGACTCATTGCTGCCTCCTATTCCGCCACCTCTGCCACAGAAAATACTCTTAACCCCTTCCTGACAGCCGGTCAAAATCATATGGCTATTTATTTTATTTTTTTCTCCCCGCGTTACAAGAGCCATAACTTTTTTTTTACTTTCCCACCTATATATACATATTAGGGCTTTTATTTTGTGGGACAAGATGTACTTTCTAGTGGTGTCATTTATTGTACCACAGAATATACTGGGAAACGGCAAAAAGATTCTAAGTGGGGCAAAATGTGGAAAGAAAACATACGTTATAACGTGCATTTTTTTTTTCTTTACAGCGTTCACTCTTTGGTATAAATAATGTGTTCTCTATATTCTGCAGGTTGATTCAAGTCCGGCAATACCAAATATGTAGGGTTTCATGATGTTTTAGTACTGCAAAAAAACAAAAACCCCAAACATCATCTACTCTTTAATTTTTCAGCCAATAACTTTTTTGGTTTGTCCCCCTGTGGACTTGAGTGAGGGGGCATTTTTTACCGGCTGTTGTGTACTTTTTATTGCCACCATTTTGGGTTACATGTGACTTTTTGATCACTGTTTTTCAATTTTAGGAGTTGTGAAATGACTAAAAATCCTAAATTTAGCATAAAATTATTTTCTTTTCTATTACGGTGTTCAGCATACGGGATGAATGATGTTATATTTTAATAAATTGAATAGTACGCGGTGATACCAATTATGTGTAACTTTTTTAATTTAATTTTTTGGATTTGTAAAATGGCAAAAGGGGAAATTTGAACTTTTAATATATTTTTTTTTATAATAGGGGGAAGGGGGGCACCATTTGACCCATTTGCCTAAGGTACCAAATTGTCTTGTCCCGGCCCACATTTTGAGGGCTATGTTACCACGAGGTGTGAGGATACATTTTTCACGTTGGCCTGACACTCTTTTGCATCTGGCATATAAAGAATGTGAGAAAGAGCAAACTTACAAACTTAAAACAAAAAGAGGCCCCGATTGTCCTTAAAGGGGTTTTGCCACAAAGTAAAATTGATGTGGGAAGTTTGTAAATTAAATAATAGACATTTTCACCATTCATCATTATTAAAAATTCCGGACCGTTTTTGTCTTAGCTGCTCCTTTAGTTATCCATTGTTTACAGCTCGTCTCCAGGGGATACGACCAGGGCTTAGTAGCTACTAAGTCCTGGTCACCCATGCTCAGACATCACTTCTCCTCTCAGGCCGCTACTGAGTGTTCAAACCCCAGGTGCTGTCATTCTACTCCCGTCCTCAGTCCTCCTTAGTAATTAGTCAAACAGTGCAAATAAATAAAAAAGAAACCTCAATCAGGTCTGTGCATTGATAAAAAAACACAGGTTTGGTTCCTGCAGGGATTTGAACCGAGGACTCTTGTGCCTGAAGGCAAGTTTTACCTCTGAGCTACAATGTAGCTACTTACAGTTCTATACTTAAACAGACCTTTCTTTGACTAAAGAGAGGAAAGGCATGGTGATGTCATCCTGCAGGGTCATATGATATGCAATTCAAACAAATCCCACACGCTCCCTTCTGAGTACACAGAGCTGGATGCATGAGGTATGAAATGAGATCGTGGCACAACTCCTTTAAGTGTCCTAAGATCCCATCATTTTCAAGGTATCCAGATGGATACTGTGACATATTCCCAAATTGTGATGTGCTGTCTGTGTAACACAGAATTTTACCTGGGACCTTGCTCGACTAATTATAAAGTCCAACTTTCCCATGGAATTTAAGTACTGATATAGCTATAGAAACACCGTGTGGAATTGCATAGGACACTTCATCAAGTGAAACCTGATGAAATGTCCTATGCAATTTGACACCAAACGTGTTGTTTCTGTAGCTACAGTGAAGGAAATAATTATTTGATCCCTTGCTGATTTTGTAAGTTTGCCCATTGACAAAGACATGAACAGTCTCTAATTTTAAAGGTAGGTTAATTTTAACATTGAGAGATAAAATATCCAAAATAAAATCACATTGTACAAATTATTTAAATTTATTTACATTTGGCTGAGAGAAATAAGTATTTGATCTCCTACCAACCAATAAGAGTTCTGGCTCCTACAGACCAATTAGACCAGGGTTCCCCAACTCCAGTCCTCAAGGCCCACCTCCAGGTCATGTTTTCTGGCTTTCCTTAGCATTGCACAGGTGATTTACTTATTCTCAGTGTATTCAGTGGGAGATCCTGAAAACATGACCTGTTGGTGGGCCTTGAGGACTGGAGTTGGGGAACACGGAGTTAGACGTTCCTTATCAACATGTTACCTGCATTAAAGACAGATGCCTTAAATAGTCACTGTCAGGTCGACGGCCTGACTTGGGTGTATTTTGAAGTTGCGCTCCCCCTAGGGGTGCACATGGTCAGCCGGATACGGTTTCACAGTTAACACTTGTTCACACAGGCACAGGAAGACCCAGGGAATGCAAGAGGGTACCCCACTTGCCCACAACCCTGAATGGCTGGGAGAGATCGGTTTACCCACGCTGGTTAGACAGAGCTCTGTCAGCCCAGTAGACTGCCACCAGTTCCTCGTTGGTCATAAGACCGGTCCATTACCGACTTACAATAAGGCCAGGAACCAGCCTTGGGGGTAGCTATGTATTAAAGACCGAGAATAAGGTGGGTGAGTTTGATTATCAAGACAACAAACCAACTCAGATTAAAGTTTATAGATTTAATTCGCCTTGTAGGGCGCACTAGACAAACAATATATACATAGGGACAATACTATACAGATATTGGTCAGAGGTGCAAATAAGGGTATGGTTACAAAAGGGGTAGCAGATGGGTCTAATTACCTTAGGTTGGCTTTGTGCTGGCCTACACCGGGGTGAAATGTGGCCTGTGGGTTCTGGACGCTCCTGTACGCTCGGCGTAACCCCCTCTCCCCGCTTCTTCTTGGCCGAGAAGAAGCGCGAGCAAGCGCGAAACAGCTGTTGCCTGTGTACAATCGCTTCCAATGTCTGCCCCTCCACGGGATATTTTGCTGAAATAAAGGAAGACATTTTTACGTCATATGGCGAGTGCTTTTCTTTAATTTTCCCACGTATATTGAAAGGACTATTGCTGTTCACACTCTGAGCACAACAGTATACGTACCTGTTTGCTGATTGCAGGGGAGAACTGAACCATATTCTAGGTGGTATAGGCAGTGCCGGGGCATTAACTCTTTCCTACACGACTCCTCTTAGCTTTTGCTGTCCAGGTCTGCTGTCTTCTGCCTAATTGACGGCTTCCTGTGACATGTTGCAATCTGGGTGACTTTTGAAGTTGGAGGGGGGGATGACTGTCATTTTTATGTCAATTTTCCTCATACCTCCCCCCTCGCTAGGGGGGAGGGCACTAGGGGCAGCACCACTCAGTGTTCTCTGGGGCACCCGCTCTCCCCCTTGGGACAACCCATCGATGTTGCCGGCACTTCCGGTGCCGAATGACTAAGTGGTACTGTTGGTGCACCAGGCTCTAGCGTAGCAACCTCCCATTGGTTCCAGAGACTGTGTGTATCCAGCTCAGGGGGTTGTGGTCTGTCTACACAATTAAATGATGCCCGATCATGGCTGCAGCCCCTGCAGGGCCCACACTGTACATCTCACTGCCTCATAGGTCAGGGTGGTATCGCTGGGCAGATCCCCAAAGATTTCCAGGGCTTTACCCCTGAGAAGAGGCATTAGGAACTGGACCCACTGGTCCTCAGGTAGATGGTACTGGTGCCAAATTTTCTGGAATGCCAGCAAGAAGGTGTCCAGGTCCCCGCCTTTATCCAGCATGGGGAAGTCCTCTGCCCGTAACTGTGGAACCCAGCTCTCAGGGGACTCTTGACTAGCCAGGTTGGGCTGTGCCTTTTGTAGCTGGAGCATCTGCAATTGGTGGTCACTTTTGCACTGGCATTTCTCTGCCCACTCACGTCGTTCTTCAGCTATCGCCTCTGCTTGCTTACAACGTTCTGCAGCTGCTATGAGGGCATTGTAGGAGTCGAGGTCTCACTGCGCAATTGACCATCTGTGACTGGCTCCTTGAGGAGCCCGAGCTGGACTCCTCCTTGCCTCCATAGTCCACAGCCTGGTCTGGGCTGAGCTCCTCCTAGCTATCTTCGCCATCTTTTTCCCCAAAGACGACAGCTTTGGCCTATTGGTTATTTCTGCCCTGCCACAACGAGCCATCCTTGCAACCCTTGGTTACTGACACAAAAACTGCAACATGAATGCACCCAATACCTCGTATTTGCACTCAGACTTGTCTTGTGCTGAGCTAATCTTAAGACCCAGGCAGCAAAAGCCACTGCTGGTAGTCCTTAGTGTCTGGGAATACGGGTCTTGCACTCACATACACTATTGTCTTGGTCCCACCGTGCTGCCACCAATCTGTCACGAAAACCACCCACTTGAGGTACGATGGCCTGACTTGCGGTGTATCGTGATGTTGCACTCCCCCCTAGGGGTGCACAAGGTCAACCGGATACAGTTTCTCAGTTAACCCTTGTCCACACAGGCACTAAGCTAAGACCTGGTACCACACATGACTGTCCTGCACCATTCTGGGCCCAACCTGTGCTTTACTCCCTTCCCATGCACCCTACAAACGCGGAAGTGACATGTGGGAAGTTTCATATTTAAAAATATGAAACTGGGCTGGACCTGTGATGAACTGTTCTCTCATAAATATTTATGAAATATCGGTGCCTTTGAGTCTGGCATGACCCTTTGATCCTGGGAGTCTGAGAGCCCATGTATTTTCAGCCTGAGTCAGGTGCTAATGAGATTAACTGACAACACTTTGATGCTGTTGGCCTCCTCTTGGCTTTTGTTAGCCAGGTCTGCTGTCTTCTGCCTAATTGACAGCTTCCTGTGACATGTTGCAATCTGGGTGGCTTTTGAAGCTGGAGGGAGGGATGACTGTCATTTTTGTGTCAATTTTCCTCATAGTCACTTTTATAAAAGACTCCTGTCCACAGACTCAATCAGTCAGACTGTAACCTCTACAACATGGGCAACACCAAAGAGCTTTCTAAGGATGTCAGGGACAAGATCATATACCTGCACAAAGCTGGAATGGGCTACAACACCATAGTTTTCAACCAAGTAAGACGCTGGGTGAGAAGGAAGAAATCCAAAATCGACATCGATCTGGGGAACCATGCAAAATCTCACCTCGTGGGGTATCCTTGATCATGAGGAAGGTGAGAGATCAGCCTAAAATTACACGGGGGGAACTTGTTAATGATCTCAAGGCAGCTGGAACCACAGTCGCCAAGAAAACCATTGGTAACACATCATGCCGTAATGGTTTAAAATCCTGCAGTCCCCGCAAGGTCCCCCTGCTCAAGTAGGCACGTGTACAGGCCCGTCTGAAGCTTGCCAATGAACCTGGATGATTCTGTGAGTGATTGGGAGAAGGTACTGTGGTCAGATGAGACAAAAATTTAGCTCTTTGGCATTAACTTAACGTGTTTAGAGGAAGAATACCATCCCCACTGTCAAGCATGGAGTGGAAACATTATGTCTTGGGAGTGTTTCTCTGCTAAGGGAACAGGACTACTTCACCGCATCAATGGGAGAATGGATGGAGCCATGTACCGTAAAATCCTGAGTGACAACTTCCTTCCCCCCGCCAGGACATTAAAATGGTTGTGGCTAGATCTTCCAGCAAGACAATGACTCAAGACATACAGCCAAGGCAACAGAGGAATGGCTCAAAAAGAAGCACATTAAGGTCACAAAGTGGCCTAGCCAGTATCTATACCTTAATCACATAGAAAACTCATGGAAGGAGTTGAAGCTCCAAGTTGCCAAGCGACAGTATCAAAATCATTCTCTTAATCTTACACAATAAGCAATGGATCAAATAATTATTTCCTTCACTGTATATACAATAAAGAAACTTTTTCTAAACATTTCAAAGAGGGATCAGCGCTTTAATACCCTGGGGAACTTGGACTTTGCCTTTAATCGAGCAAGGTCCCAAGGAAAATTCTTTTTAATATGTGGACAGTACATTCAGACCTAATTACAGAAAAAAGGTCACACACACCAAGGTAGATGAGGTACAAAGGAGAGTGCTCAAGTGGAAAAGCCTTGGCTAGACCCTGTATAGCCAGCTTTCCCTGGCAGCTGCCGGACGAATACCTTGGACGCTCCTTTTCTACCTCCATCACCCCACGGACTTCCTATTTATTCTCAGCCCCAGCTTATCTCCTACAATTTGTTTTCTTCTGACTATATACCTATTACTTCTATTGGATTTGCTTTGTATATACATATTTGATGTCTCTTGAGACAGGCGTTCTATGCCAAAACATTGAGAAAATCAACATCAGTGACATTTGTTATTTATTTGAAGTCTTGTGCAGTAATCTAGATCCAGAGATTATATATTTCTGTACCGATCTGCATGATTTATCTATTGAATATTTTCAATAAATCTACACATGTTAAGCATTACATTGGAGTGCCGTGGATCCTTTTATATTAAATACATTCAAACCAAACACCTCTGGTGAGGGATACGTAGCTATCTTTTATGTCATTTTTGATGAAATCTGCTTTTGAGGCCTTGAAACAGACCCTCCAGCGTAGGTTTGAACCTACCTTTCTATTCTAAACACACAAATGAGCTTTAGGCACCCATGATTCTGTCACCAGTTGTCCTTCTTTGGACCACTTTTGGTAGGTATTAACCATTACATCCAGAAAACATCCCACAAGACATACTGTTTTAGATCAAGTCATTTAGCGGTTACAATTTGGCGCTTGTCAAAGTTACTCACATTATGCTTCTAACACCGCACCCCCCTCCTCCCGATCTGGTTATACTTTTTAAGCATCCATTTTAGTCTCCCTCCCGCCAACAGATTTATTGATGGATCCAAAGGTTTTTATTGGGGCTTCAGTTAATAATAAGTGTCTGGCAAATTTCTATCATGTTTTTTAAATATCTTTAAAAAAGAGAGAAAAATTTAAGGCAAAAATTTTGTATAAACAGTCTTACATTGACATGGGTCACCAACGTGAACATTGTTGTCTTTGCAAAGTACAAGTGCTTGGCTATCTCCATCAGTCCTGCAGACTTTGAATGGATCCGCCAATCAAAAAGACCGGACCAAATAGCAAAAAATAAAACAACCACCTAGATAAATGATAACAAAATACTGCAATGCCAAACAAAACTACATTTACCCAATAAAATAAATATTTCTTTATTGAAAAGAAATCAACGCAAATATAAACAATAACAGTGCAAAAAAGTGTCAAAAGTGCTGCCAGTAAGTATATTTCAAATCAAAATAACTCAATTACAAAAAAGATAATAAAAATGGTACACATGATTTAAAGTAATATATTCAAAAAATACATATGCCCCAACAAGGTAACATAAATAATACACATATGATCAAACCAATGTGTATAAATAACCAACACAAAATAAAGAATGCAAAATAAAGCCGTAATAATGGGATAATAGAGACCAAATAGCACGCTGAAAAGACCTAGAACACATTTCGCAGGAATGCTTCGTCAGGGGTCACAGTGTAGAGTTGGCTGTTATTGTTAGCTGGCTCTCCACCGAGAAGGCAGGGACAGTTTATTACCATCCCTGCCATCTTAATCGTTGAGTGCTGTATAAACAGACTAGAAAGAGGACCCATAGCTTCCTGGTTCCAGCGGTTACATGACCACCAAGGCTCAGAAACTGCATGAGCTGCTGGGTCTTATCAGACCCAAATCCACTGTTCAGTGACTTCAGGGGGTTGTATTGTATGCTACCCAAAAGTATTTTTCTGACTTCATGGCAGCACTATATGCAAAATAAAAGAAAGAAAAAAAACATACAAAAATGAAAATGTTATTAAAAAAAAAAAAAACAGTAACAGCCCAAACCGCAACTTCTAGCCTCACCCCAACAATCGTCAAACTGTATGGGCTTGTTCACATGACGTTTTTGTCATCCGTTTTACGGATCCGCAAAACGGATCTAACAATTGTCAGTGTGATTAACATTGCTTTTAATGGCAAAAGCGCATCGCTGTTCACACGAGTGATCGCCGATGCGTTTTTCGGGATCCGCTTTTCGGATCCGTTTTAAGAATTGACATGTCAATTCTTCTTGCGTTTTACGCAAGAGAAATCCCCATAGGAAATAATAGAGTGCACTTTTGGCATCCCGAAAGCGGATCCAAAAGCGCAGCATACATTTGGGTGCGTTTTGGATCTGCTTTCGATGCCAAAAACGCATCCGTAAAACGCATTGGATTTAAATTAAATATAAAATTTTAATATGTTTGGTTATATTTTGTATCATTTTAATGGGAGGGCTAATTTTTCTGATGCAATGTGCTATTGGAAAATGCCTTCATTCTACATGGGTAAAGGAGAGGAGGATAATGTCAGTCCCACAGCCCCCAGCCTACACCGGCTGCACATGGACGTCGGGTCTCTGACTTTGAAAACGATTGGTTGATTTAAAAAAAAAAAAAAAAAAAATAGGGGGGGGGGGGGGGTGGGTTCTAAAATCATAGGTGTATGTACAGTTGATTGATACTAGGTAAAAAAAAGGGTTTTTTCTTGGTCATTGATAGGTTATATTATATTTAAATTGCAGTTTGATAGGTTGATTTAAATAAAGCATTGAAAAAACAGATCCCAAAAACGGATCCGTAAAACGCATCCAATACGCATCCAAAAATTGATCAGCTGTTGCGCTTTCTGGATCCGCTTTTTGGATGCAGTTTGCATCCAGTTTTCGCAGGTTAAAAAACGGATCCGTAAAACGCATCCAAAACCGTTCCAAAACGTCATGTGAACAAGCCCTATGTTGCCTATATATAAACATCCGTAATGAAAAAGTGACAATTACAAAACTTATTTTAGTATTTTAGCTCCACTTTTGCTGTTAAAAAATAAAGTGTGAAAAACAGACTTTTTAAAATATTTTCCCTCATATTAACAAAAAAAAAAAAAAAACCTATGTAAAATTCATAATTAAAGTCTAACAAATCATGGAAAAAGGCAAAAATAGTAGAATAACAGAGAAGTAAAGGATTTAGTGTTCAAACCTGTGTTAGAAGGAAAATGACTGGAGGAAGCAGGCTAAATGGCCGTGGGACTGGTTAAACAAACTTTTTGGTTGAGTTGATATCTTTGAGGAGTGCTATTAGGAATCTGGCAGTTGTGTTCAGAGGGAATGTATGCTCTAAATCTGTTTTTGGGCAGACTTTTATGCCTATCTGCTTGTATGTAAACACACGTCTGGATCTTGGCTAGTCCAACACCCTGGTGGTGCAAACACAATCTGGTGTTGTTGACTTTCCTGAATCATAGAACAACAGACGCACGCACTACTTTACTTAATAACATGTTTATAGTGAGCAACCAGTATACTATGTATCCAATGCTTCAATGCTGTCATTTACAGGGCTTAGCAATCACTTCCAGTAATTAGGACATTTTGTAATTGCAGTGTACTTTGTGCATATAATACAAGGTTTTTGTTCAGCCAGACCTTTTCATGCACTTCTTTTACTTTCTTAGCCTCAGGAGAGTTGTGGGAAATGGTCATTCCATTGTTTTGACACAAGGGACGTCCCTTTCCTTTCCCTCTTCACAATCTGGTGACTTCAGCTAGTAGCCATAGTAACCCAGATACAAATCCATTACTTGTGCATTGGGAGCATAGTTCTCTATTGACCAGTGAGGGTCCTGTCTGAAGTCCAGCATCTAAAACAAGCTAGCATATTCTATTAAAGGTCTGTAGACAACACCTCTTTTGATATGTTTTCTGTTTTAAGAAATTAGGATCAGTTTGTTACTGGAAAATTTTATCTCCATACATCTCTGCTCTAATCTCCAGATACCTCCCCTCACGCAATCTCCGCTCCTCACAGGACCTTCTTCTCTGCTCTCCTCTTGTCAGCTCCTCACACAACCGTTTCCAAGACTTCTCTCGTGTAATGCTTTTATCAGAATATTTGCACATGCCACATCTTTTTTTATTACAGGGGACGAAACCTTTAAGATTTAACCAGGTTTCACTTTTGGATCTACTAGAGAAATGGCTGGGAGATAAATCCAAACCTATGGTTCGATTACGTTTGGCTACCATTTTGACACCCTCATCGATTATTTCAGCTAGGACAGGGTCCTGTCTGAGTATATTCGCATTTTTGTAAAAAATTATTTTAATCTGTTCAAATTCTGGCGTATATTTAGTAGAGCAGACTATCCCTTCAAATTTCCTTTTGATTAATCCAGTAGATTTCAATAGACTCTCGTGTTCTTCCCCTCAGCCTCTCCTTGGTTTGTTTAATATGCCTCTGTGTATAACCTCGTTCTTTGAGCCTTTGATCAATGATTTTTGTTTATCATAATCTTCCTCCCTGGTGCACGCTCTGCATGCACGATTATACTCTCCCATAGGGATCGAATGTATCGGGTGGCAACTGTTAGCTCTCAAAATAGTGTTGCCACTAGTAGGTTTCCTACAAAGGCTAGTGATGACTTTACCTTCCTCCTTTTTACCTGTTAGCTGTACATCTAAAAAGGCAATGCTAATATTTTCCACAGAGTGTGTGAATTTAAGATTGACTTGATTTTCATTTAAATAGGAGACAAAATCTGTTATGGACGCCACATCGCGACCCCACACAACAAGGAGGTCGTCGATGTAACGTCCATACCAGATAAGACTGTTAGAGAAGGGGTTATTTGTACTGTAAATAAATTGGTGCTCCCACCACCCCATAAACAAATTCGCTATCCATGGTCAGGCAGTGGCCACCATTGGAACACCTATGAGTTGCAGGTAGAAACCATCATCAAATACAAAATAGTTACTATGTAACAGATATTCAATGCATTCCAAAAGGAACAATTTAAGTTCTCCATTATACGGTTTATACCTAAGTGGTATTCAACCGCAATCCTAACTAGGTGCTGGGGTATACTGGAATAAAGGCTCAATACATCTAAGCTTAACCAGGAGTAGTCTGAGGACCAAGTAAATTCTTTAAATATCTTCAAAACTGAGGACCTATCTTTTAAATACCCAGGTAGCTCTTGAACCAAAGGTTGAAGACATTTGTCAACCCACCTATTTAATTTTTCATTGATGCTACCCCTACTTGATACTATAGGTCGAAAGCTAGGTGGAAAAACCTGTTTGTGTGTTTTGGGTATTCCATAGAACGTGGGTGTCCTAGGGGCTTTAATCTCTAGGTATTTTCTAGTTTTTTTCAGTAATAACCAGGGCTGTGGAGTCGGAGTCTGAGTCGGTGCCCATTTTGCAGGAGTCGGAAAAAAATGGACCGACTCCGACTCCCAAAATATATAATAAATTGTCCCAGTTTGTTCGATGCAAAGAGCAAGAGGAATTGGATCCGGCCGGTGCTACTGCTATCATATCTTCAGCCTTAGGAGTTGATGACATGAAGCAGGCAAAATGCTGCTACAGGGGAAAAGATTCCGTTCCCATAGCAAACAGATTGACCAGATTTCAGCAAAATTTTTCACTTCATATTTACAATCTATTAAAGTTTTTGTACTCTAAAGTCGTATCCTATAAATTTATTTTATATCGACAAGCAAAAGGGTAAGAATGTTTTGAACTTTTGACTTTCAGGCTCCATATCTCACCATCCATTTAAGACTCCCAGCTATTTCATACATAACTTTTACCTTCAACTATTTAGCATCTACTTATTTCAGCAGATTCTTCTCATGTAACTGCATTGTTACCGTTTTGATCCTGGTGGTCGGACAATCTTTTTCTTCTTATTACTACAAATTGCAACCTGTTCTCACATTCCCTAATAGCTCAGTGTGTTATTATGCTGATTTCCAAGTGAAAGGTCACTGATTCGAGCCGCCATGAAGAACATTTCCCAAGAAAAGAGAAGCAGCATCATCCAGCTCATCGATAGAGTCTCTGGGCCAAGAAGATTGCCAAACTGCATCATGTGAGGCCATGACAGCTGGAAGAATATGGAATGAAGTCCATCCATCCATTCCAAAGCCAAGAGGTGAACGTCCAGGTAAAACAAGTCGCTCATCACAAGGTCTATCAGTTCTAACACAATAGACGCAGCAGTGGAGGCGGCTCGTAGGCTTCGTAAGAGTGAGATCACAGACGTTCCTGCAAACACCGGGCAAGGTGTAAAGTCAAAAGTTCAAAACATTGTTACCCTTTTGCTTGTCAGTGTCTGTTCTACCTAAATAGCTTGATTATTGTATCATAAGGTGATAAACGGCATGATGTTACCATTTTACTACAGTAAAGTTATCACTTAAACATGCGCCATGTATGAGGGAGTCGGAGTCGGAGTCAGGAAAATTGTGGAGTCGGAGCTTTAGCTTACCGACTCCACAGCCCTGGTAATAACGCCCATAGATACCCCTTCTTGTAATATTTTAGATAATTTCATTTGTATTTCTTTAATGGGATTATTTGGTAATTTCCTATAGGTGGATTTGTCTTCTAGCATTTTAAGAATGAAGCTATGATATAGACCTGCATCCATCATGACCACGGATCCTCCTTTGTCAGATTTTTTAATAATCAGGTTTTCATTCCATTTTAGCTGAAAGAGACAGAAAGCCGTGTGAACGAGGCCTTAGGGTATGTTCACACGATGTACTGCGGCGCGTAGAGTATGCACCGCAGTACATCGTGTGTTTCGGGAACTCACGCTGATCGCGTACTCCCAAGGCGGGGGGGGAGAGGTGCGGCAGCCCGCCGGTCCCATAGACATGCTTACGCTTCAGGAATAAATGACATGATACGATCGTATTGTACGAGCAGGGAGAGGAGGCGTAATCCATAGTTCTCTATGAGAGCTATGGATTACCGTAATTATTGGGCGCATTTCCCCGCGTATTAAGTGCAGTACGTCACAAAATACGTGGCGAAATGAGCTCCAAAATAAGCCGTGTTAAACATACCCTTACCGGTTAAACCCTGCTGTTAGCAATTGCAGACCCACACACAGCCTAACCAGGAACTAAGAGCTTAAAGGAGTTGTCTCATTACAAGCTTTCAGCCTCTCTCTGTGCCTGGCAGTTGAATTCAGGAGCATGCTTCTTGTCTGCTTCTCCTCCCTCTTGCCCCCTCCCCTCAGCACACAGACAGCTCTCCTCCGTAACTTCTATACAGCAGGGGGCGAGAGGATTTGATGCCAGAGTTAACCCTGTGTGTGCCTGCCTAGGTCTGTTGCAGACTCCTGGATCAGCTGTATTGTTAGCTCCACGGAGACATAGAGAGAGGGCTGATCTATGAGTGTGGAGAGGTCTGTGAAGCTGTGTATGCTAATGGCAGAGCAGGGGGGATGTAAGTGTTCCTATACCCCTTGCTTAGCATACAAATCTGCACATCTCCAGCAACAAACAAACCCTGTCAGAACAGACACAGGGCAGCTGTGAAGTGTTGCTATACTCAGGATGTGTCACTAGTACAGCAGAGCATGAAGCGTTCACGTGCTGATCTGTTCTATTAGTCACAGCTCCACAGACACATCATGATTATAGTAACACACAGGGTCACTGCTGTCACATCTATTGATCAGCCTCACATCTGCTCTTCTCAATCTGTGTAGAGAACAGGAGGAAGCAGGCACACACAGGGTTAATCCAGGCAGCACAGACACAGAAGCCAGAGCCTTCCCCCTCCCTCCACTACAGAATCATTCTGTGCAGGAGGTGCTCTCTGCTCCAACCTGTATTCCTGAAGGTGATGAGTCATCAGGCCTGACAGCCAGTGAGATAAGGATCAACAGGTCGGCTGCTATAGAGATTTTAGAAGCTGATGTACTACTACTAACAGGGCTAACTCAAAATCAGTAGGACATTTGTAATGAACATATATTGCAAAGCTGCTTGTTTTTTTAAAGATCTTTTAATTAAAACCCAATCATTGTAGCGAGTCAACCCCTTTAAAGCTGGCTGTGAAGAGCAGGATCTGTTAAACAGCATAGTGAGAAAACCCCTTTAAAACAATACAGAGCTAACAAAGGTGAATATGAGCTGAGTAGCAATACTAGGCACAACCCCTGGACAGTCTGGTTCTTTGTTTTAAAGAACACAAACCAGTAGAATACTCAAAGCAATTATATTATCCCTTTCGCTCACAAATGATCTCCTAAAACTTTTTTTTAACCTCTAACCAAGGCAGCCAGTTTTTACCTCTATTTTTTCATATGAAGTGACAGATGGGGCTTTAAATTTTTAATGCTTTTACCTATTTATGTGATTCAGAGTTTGATTTCTTGTGACACATTGTGCTTTAAGTTAGTAATACATTTTGATCCATACACAGTTTCACAGTTCTTTAAACATGGAAAACAAAACAGCAATCCCGCCATTGTTTTTTGGGTTTCATTTTTACAGTGTTTGCCAGGTAGTATAAATAACATGATAATTTTACTATGTGAAAGACAAAAAATTAAACAGACAAGTGCTCCGTTGTATATTATCCCAGCTGATGTTTTTCTCCAATATAGAAAAAATACTGTTGCTCACCTTTTTCTGATGTGCTCATATGGAGGCAGAACTCTCCTTTGCGTTTTAGCCGGATATATGGTCAGGGCAGAGCTGGGACGATGGGGAGGCGTAGGTAGGCAATCGCCTAGGGCTCCACTTCATTCCAGAAAGAAAAGGGGGCACAAGGAGGTATGAAGTGGGCTGAATTTTCTATAGGAGGGGTGCTAAATGTTTTATTTGCTTAGGGCACCAGAAGGAGGAATTCGTGTCCAAGTAATCTTATGACTCCCAGTCAGATACCCTTACTTTCTATGTTAGAAAGAAGTGCAGAATATTGTTCTTATAATCTGTTTTTATTTTTAGTTGCATAATAAAACAAAACTAAAAGAATATAAAAAACAGTATCAGAGCAACGCATTACATGTTTGGACAACACTTCAACAATGATAGTCAGCGCTTCTTTCGAATGTGGAAAGTAAGGGTATTGGATAGGGAGCCATAAGATTACCCAGAGGTAAATTCCTCTTTTTGTATACTAAACTTTACTATGTGGTTCGGTACAATTACAACAATATCAATTTTATATCGTTTATGTTTTACATAGTAAAAAATGTGTTTGAAAAAATAAGTTTTTATGTTATAGTCAAACATACAGAAAAATTTTAAAATTATAGCTGATTGTGGGAGTAGTTGAAATTTTCATTGATACCATTTTAGGGATTATATGACATTACTTTTTATCAAGGATTTTGGGAGGCAGAATGACAAAAATACAGTAATCCTGGTACTGTTTTTTTATTTTTTACAGCAGTCACTGTGCAAATGAAATGTTAACTTTACTCAGTAGGTCGATACGATTATAGCAATGCCAAATTTCTAATTTTTTTTTTTATATATATTACTGCTTTTACACAATAAAAACAGTTATATTTAAAATTGAAAGGATGTTTTTGCATCTCCATAATCTGAGAGCCATAACTTTTTTTTTCTGTTGACGTTTCCATTGGTACCATTTTGGGAAAAACATGACTTTTTGATCGCCTTTTAATCTGTTTTTTGAGAAGCAGGATGAAGAAAATACAGCAAACCTGTTGATTTTGTTTAGTTTTTTTGCAGCGTTCACCACGCAGTATACGTGACATGAACAAAAATTCTTCTGCCATGAATACAATTTTTTTCTTAATACTTGTCCCTATAAGGACAACAATTTGTTGTTATATGTTTTAACTGTCAATCACTATGCTTGGCCGTACCCTCAGGCTTAGTTTTATGCTTCCGGGTTGACATGAAAGTTCCCTTTCTCTGTCTTTACCTTAAATGCACAGTCTCAATTGACCATAGAAGTTAGAAAAGTGAGCCAGGGAAGCTACCAGGGCTGTGAAGTTGGAGTCGTGGAGTTGTAGCCCATTTTACAGAAGTCAGAGTCGTCATAAAATGAACCAACTCAGACTCCCAAAATATATAATAAATTGGTCCAGTTAGTTCAATGTAGTGCCAAAAGCAAAATGATTTGAGTCTTGCCAGTGCTACCGATACCATATCTTCAGCCTCATCAGATGAGGAGTTTAATTTTGAAAAGTATTTGGATGACATGGAGTCTTGCCGCAGAGAAAATAATCTGCTCCCATAAACAGATTGACCAGATTTCAGCAATATTTTTTCACTTGCTTTCAAACAAGTAGAAGATTTCAACCATTCATCAGAAGTGACTGTGCCCGAGGCAATTCCTTTATACCCTGAGATTGTTAGAGATGTTGCCCATGTGGTCACCGCTTTACCACCAACCCAAGTTAGTGTAGAGAGGCCGTTCTCTAGACTGGAAATAATGAGATCGGATTTGAGGTCATCTATGAAGGAGGACCTGATGGAGGCAATACTATTTCTCAGAACAAATTCATAGACTCCACAATTATTATTTAGGCTGTTTTTGTTGAAAATAGTTTTTTCCTAACTTACTGCAGCGTTAAAGTTTTTTGTTGTATCCAATAAATATATTTTATACCGATAAGCAAAAGGTAACAATGTTCTGAACTTTTGACTTTCAGGCTCCATATCTCACCATCCACTACAGCTTTGAACGTGAGACTAGCATCATTTTATAGACCAGTGTTTCTCAACTCCAGTCCTCAAGACCCACCAACAGGTCATGTTTTCAGGATCTCCCACAGAAAGCACTGACAATAATTACATCACCTGTGCAATGCTAATTATATCACCTGTCCAATACTGAGGGAATCCTGAAAACTTGACCTGTTGGTGGGTCTTGAGGACTGGAGTTGAGAAACACTGTTATAGACAATCATCTTCGTTATCTCATATATAACTTTGGCCTGCAACTATTTAGCATATGCTTAATCATGCAGATTCTTGTCATGTAACTGCATTGTAACTGTTTTGCTCCTGGTGGTGGGACAATCGTTTTCTTCATGTATACTACAAATTACAACCTGCTCTAATAGCTCAGTGTGTTATTAGGCTGATTCTCAAGCGAAAGATCGCTGGTTCGTGCAGCCATGAAGAAGATTTCCCAAGAGAGAAGCAGCATCATTCAGCTCACTGATAGCAGTCTCTCGGCCAAGAAATTGCCAAACTGCATTATGTGAGGACATGAAAACTGGAAGAATATGAAGTGAAGTCCATCCTTTCAAAAGCCAAGAGGTGGATGTCCAGGCAAAATATCAACAAGTTGGCTCATCACAAGGTGGATCAGTTCTGACTCCACAGACACGAAGCATACGAGCCGCCTCCACTGCAGTAAGAGTGAGATCAGACGCCCATGCAAGCGCCATGCAACACGCATTGCACAGGTCGGGAATGATGGCCCAAAAAAAAAGGTGAAGAAGCCTCGACTTCAATCTCATCATAAGAAGCATTGGTTCAAGTTTGCAAAAGGTAAGAAAAGTGGAAGATTGGAAAGGGATGTTTTGGAGCGACGAGATGAAAGTCAATAGAGAGGGCTTTGATCTGGGCAAATGGGTTTGGAAGAATCAAGGGAAAAAGGGATAATGGATCGAGAAGTTGAAGAAACTGTTAGGTTCGGTGGAGGAAAACTGATGATATGGGGTTGTTTCACAGCCAAAGATGTTGGATACTTGACCAGGATTGATGTTAATCTCAATGCTGAGCTATATGTGAGTTTCCTACAAGATGAGTTACTTCATACACTTGAGTACTATGGGTATGAAAAGGACGACAGTGTTCCAGCAGGACAATGACCTGATGCATACATCAAATTGGAGAAGGAATGGTTCAATGACAATGAAGTAGAGTTGTTGTATTGGCCTTCACAGTCCCCAGATCTCAACCCAATCGAACACTTGAGGGTAGAGTTGAAGAAAAAGCTGTATTCTTACCCAAGACATTGCTTAATAGGATCCAGAGCCCAGAAGGATTCAGGTAGTATTGAAAGCCAAAAGGTGGATTTACCAAATACTGACAAAATAATAAAAATTAACATTTAGATTTTTAGGAGCAAAACAGTAACAATGCATCTACATGACAAGAATCTTCAGAACTAACCAGATGCTAAATACTTGAGAGTAACATTTATGTATAAGATAGGTAAGAGGATTGTCAATAAAATGATGGTAGCCTCATGTACAAAGCTGTAGTGGATGGTGAGATATGGAGGCTGAAAGTCAAAAGTTCAAAACATTGTTACCATTTTGCTTGTCAGTGTACGTTCTACCTAAATAGCCTGATTATTGTATCACAAGGTAATAAGAAACCTGATGTTATCATTTTACTATAGTAAAGATATCACTTAAACAATAGCCACGTATGAGGGAATGGGAGTCGGAGAAATTGAGGAGTCGGAGTTGGAGCTTTGGCTTACTGACTCCACAGCCCTGGCTGTGACTGGATAATGCCACTATACCATGACTGGGTAGTACCAACATACCATGAATGGATAACAGTGCTATTCTTTGACATACACGGAGCACAGACAGGCTGCCCCTCACCACCCCTCTCCCAGAGTCTGTCCTTTAACCATTTATGTTCACACAATAACAGGAGAGCTCTGAGCAGTGACTGTGTGAGTACTATACTACATACAGGAGCTGAGCCTGTGTCACTGTGGTCCAGTCAAAATGGGTGTGAGATCAGGAGCTGCACTCCTTCCACCCTCAGTGTTGCTTTTTTGTGTCTGTAAGCCCTGATAGCAATAAGCTCTTTGATTGGTGGGGAAGCTGCTCCACCAATCAGGTGACGGCCCTGATAGAAACAAGCTCTTTGATTGTGGATCAGCTTCCCACCAATCAGGTGACAGTGCTGATAGCAAGCAGCCCTCTGATTTGTGGAGCAGCTTCTCCACCTATCAGTGTTAGGCTGACTTGTAATAAAGAGAAGCATTGCCCATCCTCCTCTCTCAGTCTCACTTTAGACTGCTTGCGCCACAAAAAAACACCAGACTCAGTCCAGCAGCAGACGGGAGGTGTTGAAAAAAAAAAATCCTGATACCTGGGGTCCCCCCCACACAGACACAAAGTGAACAGTACCCAATACAGGCAGGGCAGAGACATAACTTGAAGCTCCGGGGCCCTAGTGCAAAAAGTGAAATGGGTCCCCCAGCTACCATGTGCCGCCTCTATCTCCTTATGTGGCAGGAGGGCTTTTGGCCCCCCTCCGGCTTCAAGGCCCAGTAGTGACTGCTACCTCTGCACCCCCTGTAGCTACCCTAAGGCAGTCAACAAATGAATTCCTCCTCTGCCATAAGTCTTGAAGACGAAGATAGAGTTAAAAGTGGTGCTTCTGATGCACATGCACCATTTGGTTAAAGTGGCCCTGGTCAGGGAGCCCTTAAAAGCAGGGCCATCTTATCCATTGGGCACACTAGGCAGTTTCCCAGGGGCACCATAAGCTAGCGGCCCCAGATGGTTAATGTATGTCACTGGAATCCAGGGCATATGTGATGGATCCCTGAGCTGCCACTGCTTATTTAACAATTTGTGTGTCTTAAAGATGTGTAAAACCACAGCATTAATTAGGCTTTTAGGCTTCAGGTTACCTACAGGACGTAAGCAGGGCGTACCAACCTTGGCGGTATGATGATATGGGTGTGCTTGGGGGTAATTAGAGGCATGGGCCTGTTGTGATGACATGTATTTGGCAGGGCCTACTGCATCGCTATGTCAGTGGCATGCAATGCTGTTAAGACAGCCCTGCTTACCCCTTCTTGAAATTGGATACATGGGTACGTCTAATGCAGGAAGATATTCCCGTAAATGGACGTAGCAATATGTCCAAGGCAATCATGCGGGATCACAAGCAAATATACTTGACAATGGCTTCATGTGCTATCAGCCAGGACCAGTGTTTATTCCAGTCGCCGCTGATTAACTCCTTAGATGCCACGATCAATTGCAGCCACGCAATTAAGGCTATGTCTACACAACAATGAAAAAATATCGTATCTGTGGCAGTTTTAGGATTCTAAAACCGACGAAAATACGATTGTTTATGCCGTCCATAGACTTTAATAGAAAGAAACAGGTCATTTTTTCTCTGCTCGTCTTCTGGCGCCGGCATACTATCCAACATGTTGTATAAAACGCCGGCGTCTTTAGTTTTTTCGCTGTCTTCCCATACAATTGAATATATGGCCGCCGGCAAAAAAATGAGAACTGACCGCAGTTTTTGCCAATACAGTGACAAAAACCGTGGTCAAGCATGGGGGGAAAAAATAGTCTGCTTTCGACCATTTTTTGTCCTTTGCTGTGTGGCCTCAGCCTGAGGGAAAGAGGAAGGGAGTTCCCTCTATCTCCAACAGCACTCTACGGCCCAATTGTGGGGTAACGATGGTCTGCATGACAAAATGGCTCTCGGGTTGTCTGTGATGTCACCATGCATGGTGACTTCCAGTTAAATAATACAGTGTTATACAGGCATACACTGCACTGTGTTATACTAGCGATCTAAAGAACAGCGAGTCTAGTCCCCTAAGAAGATAAGTAAAATAAGTAAAAAAAAAACACATAAGAGTAAAACACACTCCCATTACAAATCGTCCCAAAAAAGATTAAAATAAAAAAGTACACACATTTAGTATCGCCGTTTGTGTAGCGACCTCGCCTATAAATCTGTGACATTATTCAATCTGCACAATGAACACCGTAAAAAAGAAAAAAAAAACAGAAAACTATGGCAGAATTGACAGTACATAAAATGGAGTAAAAAAGTGATCAAAGTCAAATAAACCCCAAAGTGGTATCAATGAAAACTTCAATTCATCCCACAAAAAATACAGCTCAATATACAGAAAAATAAAGTTATGGATATCAGAATATAGTGATTCATAAACATTGTTTCACACAATAAAAATATTTTTTAAGTGCTACAATATAAAAAAAAACAAAAACACTGTAATTGCCCCTCAGAGTAAAACTAACATATCATGTATACTGCACGGTGAGCACTGTAAAAAATAAACACTTCCAAGATTGCTGTACTTTATTCATTCTGCCCCCCCAAAATAGATTAAAAAGTGATCAAAAGATCAAGTTCCCCGCCCACAAATGGTTTCAATGAAAAAGTCAACTTATCCTGCAAAAAACAAGCCAATACACAGCTCTGTACACAGAAAAATAAAAAAGTTCTGGTTCTCAGACTAGGGTGATGCAAAAAAGTTATTGTGTAAAAGCTTTAGAGCATAAACATTTTTTATTTAAATTTGTTATTGCTGTAATCAAATCGACCTGCTAAGTTAACGTGTAATTTATACCAAATGGTGACTGCTATATTTTGTTCATCCCGCCTCCCAAAAACCTTGATAAAAAGAGACATATGAGCCACAAAATGGTACCAATGAAAACATCAACTCAAGTCGCAAAAAAAAGCCCTTAATTAGCTCCATATACACAAAAATAAAAGTTATGGCTGTCAGAATTGAACACAAAAAGTAATATTTCTATTATATTAAAGTAGTAAAACAAACAAAACTATACCGTATAAAGTTGATACAATTCAAGTGGATATCCGGGTATCTCTCGCAGGCGTAGAGCACCACTACAACATCCAGAAGCCAGTAGCAGTAAAAACCAGTAATTTATTTGTATGAAAACATAAAATGCACAACGGCAACAAACACCCACATACTGTATAAGGCATAGCACAGATGCGTTTCGGGCAGACGCCCTTGCTCACTGTGTAATGAGCTATGCGAGTGAAGGTTATTTAAAATAAACTAAAACCAATCACCTTTCACGACCCGGCGGTTAGCCTGAAGCGGCTGAACAGTAGCGTGGACTCCCAGGAAGCTTCCCGGACACAGCCCGTGTAAGTGAGCTCTTACTTTATTGTTTTTGCTTGTATATAAAGTTGATATTGTACCGAGCCATATAGTAAAGTTATGTCATTAATACTGCACAGCGAACGCTGTAAAAATAAAATCTAATAAACAGTGGCGGAACTGCTGTCTTTTTGTTTCCAGTTTCTCAGCCTATTGCTAAAAAAGACAGACACCTCCTCCGGCAGCAAGATGACACGCCACAACAAAGAGCAATCTAAGGCAGACTCTAGGGCTGAATAAGATGACACCCTTGGACCTCCTGCTAAACAGCAAGGGAAGCAGTCTGATAATATGCCCACGACCCCCATATATGCTCCTCTGATAAAGCGTCTTCTGGTAGACAACAACAGAATGATGGGAAGCCATGTACTAATACTATGGCACAGAACAAAGAAGAGACGGGAGAGACAAGTGCCAGAAACATGTTTTCAGGGGCTAGACCAAAGGACACTATCCCTGTGGCTCCTTTTTCACAGGCACAGCATGATACTGTGCAGCCCACATTGAGAGATGTATTTAATGCTGTTAACCAATGCACTACAGCTCTATCCACACTTACTGTGCAAGTTGGCGGTCTCAAAGAGGATATTAATATTATAAAACACGACATGCAAAGATATGCTGAACGTGTAAAGGCAGCTAAGACTAGAATCAGTGATTTGGAAGACCAATTTAACCCCTTACAGCAGGACTTTGAATCTCATTCTTAGATGATTAAAGCTTTACTGGCCAAAAGGGATGATCTTGAAAACCGATCGTGCAGAAACAATTTGCACATTATGGAGATCATGGAAAAAGTGGAGGGTTCTAACCCATCTGAGTCTTGGAGACTTCTTTGACAAGGACTCTTTTAAATCTATGTTTACAGTTGAACACGCTCATAGGTCCCTATGCGCCCACTACCGCCAATGGTGCCGTCTAGGTCAGTGCTAGTTTAACTGCTTCATTTTAAGGATAGAGACGCAATCTTGCGTAAAGCACGACTTTCTCAAGATGTTATAGTGGATGGTTGTCGGATTACTTTTTATCACGATTTTTCTACAGAAGTCCTCCATTTCAGTATGTGATGCTATTCCCTCTTCCTGCCAAGATTACAAGTGGTGGTGTTGAATTCTATGCATTTCTTTGAATTACCAAAGAACGCTGCTGAATTGATTATTCCGAATAAAGCCTCCTTTAAAGCATAACTTCATGCAGAATCCGGGGGAGATAAGTGATAATTGTTGTATACTTTATCTTCTTCATTTTTCCTTTCTGTTTTTCTAGTTCCGCTCCAACCCGAAACTATGACTACTATAATGATAGGAGCGGGAGGATTGTTGGAGGAGCTTTACTAACTTTGCACTATATTTCAGAATGAATGGGGGTTTACAGTGGGGAAAAAAGTATTTAGTCAGCACCAATTGTGCAATTTCTCCCACTTAAAAAGATGAGAGAGGCCTGTAACTGACATCATAGCTGGACCTCAACTGTGAGAGACAAAATGAGAAAACAAATCCCAAAAATCACATTGTCTGATTTGAAAATAATTTATTTGCAAATTATGGTGGAAAATAAGTATTTGGTCACCTACAAACAAGCAAGATTTTTGGCTCACAGACCTGTAAATTCTTCTTTAAGAGGCTCCTCTGTTCTCCACTCATTACCTGTAGTAATGGCACCTGTTTGAACTTATCAGTATAAAAGACACCTGACCACAACCTCAAACAGTCACACTCCAAACTCCACTATGGTGAAGACCAAAGAGTTGTTGAAGGACACCAGAAACAAAATTTTAGCCCTGCACCAGGCTGAGAAAACTGAATCTGCAATAGGCAAGCAGCTTGGTGTGAAGAAATCAACTGTGGGAGCAATAATTAGAAAATGGAAGACATACAAGACCACTGATAATCTCCCTCGATCTTCTCACCCCGTGGGGTCAAAATTATCACAAGAACGGTGAGAAAAAATCCCAGAACCACACGGGGGACCTAGTGAATGACCTGCAGAGACCTGGGACCAACATAACAAAGGCTACCATCAGTAACACACTACGCCGCCAGGGACTCGGATCCTGCAGTGCCATACATGTCCCCATGCTTAAGCCAGTACATGTCCGGGCCCATCTAAAGTTTGCTAGAGAGCATTTGGATGATCCAGAAGAGTATTGGGAGAATGTCATATTGTCAGATGAAACCAAAGTAGAACTGTTTGGTAGAAACATAACTCCTCCTGTTTGGAAGAGAGAGAATGCGGAGTTCCATTCAAAGAACACCATACCTACTGTGAAGCATGGGGGTGGCAACATCATGCTTTGGGACTGTTTCTCTGCAAAGGGACCAGGACAACGGATCCGTTTACATGAAAGAATAAATGGGGCCATGTATCGTGAGATTTTCAGTGCAAACATCCTTCCATTTGCAACGGCATTGGAGATAAAACAATGAATCAAAGCGCACCGCCAGGGCAACATCAGAGTGACTTCGTAAGAAGCATTTCAAGGTCCTGGAGTGGCCTAGCCAGTCTCCAGATCTCAACCACATAGAAAACATTTGGAGGGAGTTGAAAGTCCGTGTTGCCCAGTGACAGCCCCCAAAACATCAGTACTCTAGAGGAATGGAGTCAACTGCATGGAGGAATGGGTCAACATACCAGCAACAGTGTGTGCCAACCCTGTGAAGACTTACAGAAAACGTTTGACCTCTGTCATCGCCAACAAAGGATATATAGCAAAGTATTGAGATGAACTTTTGTTATTAACCAAATACTTATTTTCCACCATAATTTGCAAATAAATTCTTTACAAATCAGACAATGTGATTTTCTTTCTAATTTTGTCTCTCATAGTTGAGGTCTACCTATGATGTCAATTACAGGCCTCTCTCATCTTTTTAAGTGGGAGAACTTGCAAAATTGGTGGCTGACATTACATATTTTCCCCACTGTATTTAGCTATTTCCACAATGTATCATGCTATGTCTGGCAGTTAGGACAGCTTCTATCCATCATGACTTATCTATGGGTAGTTGGTAATTTACTAGATATGTAATGCTAGATGGTGGATAACATAACATTGATCCCCAAGAATATCAGGGGACGGTATGATCCAAATAAATGATATGCCCTGTTTAACTCTCTTTTCATATCAGCCAGTTATACTTTGTGTGCAAGAGACAGATTTGGTTCGGGATATGGCGCAATGGCTTAGTAGGGCTGGGCTGGAGAGGCTGGGATCACCATTCCCTGCATACAAATTTTTCAAGGGGAGTCAGTTTTGTGATTCGTGATACCTTTTGGATGCTGTGATCAAGACCCAGAAGTGGCTGGAAACACATGAACTTAGGAGAGAATGTGATACTATACTTGCTGTGTATTTCAAGAAAGTATTTGATAATTTTATATTTTCCTGGTCCGGGATTCCTTTTTCCATTTGCTTGGAGGGTGAAAGTATATATTGTAAGAATTGTAATCTCACATTTGTTTATTGTGAACATTTACATACTCACCTCCATATAGTTGTAATACTTTTAATATGGTACTTAAATTTATTGATAATTACCCTGAAGCTCTGCTATTTATAATGGGGGATTTTAATTGGGACATTAAATTGAACAAATTTCAAGCCAATAGAGTGCCAGTGAATGCAACATTGACTCCATTTGGCCATATGATTAGGGAACGAGATCTCTTTGATATTTGGTATGCGAGACAGCCCACCACATATCAATATATCATTGTTATTCTCGTATGTACACCACCTTGTCTAGAATTGATATGGTGGTGGGTAACCGGAAAGCATGTTAGCTAGTAAGTAAAGTAGCATATGTCACATGTTCTATATCTGATCCCTCACCAATATTGGTGCAGGTGAGAGTCTCTGATTCTCTGCAACAGAATAAAAGGCAGTGGAGGTTTAATACTTTTTGGCTACTTCTGCTGGACACATTCAAAATTAAGACGGACTTACAGGAGTACGTTAATGTAAACTCAGCCGCAATTAGTTTGGTATGGGATACTATGAAGGCATATTTTCATGGGGTGTTGACCCAACAAATCAATACGATCAATAAAAGGGGTCAATTAGAAAAAGCCATTCATTTGCAGGTGTCTTGCGGAGGATCGATTTGTTTTGAGCCGCACACTGCAGGCAGGAGAAAAATTGCGTAAAGCGCAAGAAGAGCTGAGAGATTTTCTATTGTAATTGGCTGAAAATAAAAGGTTGTTTAACCCCTTAACAACCGCCCGCCGATTTTGGACGCAGCAGCACTGAGAACAGGGCTGTACTTCACAGCCCTGTTCCAAGTGCAGCATCTGCAAGCGCCGGGGAACGGGGGTAACCGCCTCTCCCCAGCGGTTAAACCTTTGATTGTCGCGGTTCGTGACCACAGGGTAATCAAAGGGTTTTCCCTGCTGTGTTGGGTGATCAGGGCTCCGGTGACCCGACAGAGCCCGGGAAACAGCTTCACAGTCAGCCCTTGGGGACCTAGAGTAGCCCCCGGGCTGTCTGTGTAATAAGCCAGCGATCAGTGTCAAACGGACAGATTATAATGTATTAGTTTATATGAATATCTAATACATTGCTAATACTATTACTAAGTGTTAAAAAAAATTTAACACAGCTATCCTTTCATGAATTAAAAAAAAAGTAAAAACAAAAAAAGTGTAGAAAAAAATAAATAAAACAAAGAAATATTTAAGAAAAAATAACTGCATACATTACACACACAAAAAACCCACACGTATTAGGGTATCCACACAACCGTAATAACCTGTAGAATTAATCTAACATTATTAAGTGTGAAATGTGAATGGTGTAAAAAAAAATTAAAAACCACAAAAATTTAAAAAAAAATTTGAAAACAAATTCGCAATAATTTAGAAGTGAACTTAAACTATTCCCCCAAAAAGCACAACTTGTCCCGAATAAAACATGGCGTCATCAACTGCGTCACTGAAAAAATTAAAAAGTTATGAACGTTGAAACGCAAGGAGGCAAAAACAAAAAATATGCTGATCATTAAAGGGAATGTGTCGCAATTTTTTTTCTTTCAGTATTGTGTGTTTTCTATAACCTTTCAATTTTCAGTTATATTTATTTTCAGTGTGATCTTGTAGAGACAGTTATTACTGATTTCTGTGCATACAGAACACTATAGAGAAAATCTCACTTTTGGGGTTATTTTTTGTGGAAACTTACTATTTGATATTAATGACACAATGGGGGGACATGTATGGTTTTTGGCAATTAAACACCAATTTTTGTGCACATATAGTGTAGAAAGCAACTGATTTATGAACCCGCTCTACTGCCAGTCATAAATAGCGCTGCATTCTAGGCTTGATGACACTTCTGCTCAGGTAAACCACCTTTGAAGTGCTCTACCTGTCCCAGCAGTAATGCTGCCTTGGATTTGCCGGTACTAAAGCTATAACAAGTGCAGCCCTTAGCCTAAATGTTGTAGTGCTAATGCCTCCACTGCGCCCCCCCCCCCCCCGAAATTCAGGCGCATTACAAAGTGCCGCCGGGGGCCGCTCTGTATGCCGCCGGAGGGGGTACTGGTGCTACACAGTGTTAGAAACATATAGCGAACGGGATGCCGCCAGTTTTAAGGGATGAAAGACTGCAGACTTCTGGTGCAGCGACGTTCAAACATGTTGCTTTAACCTTTAAATCAATAACCTTTTTCTGTTAACTGAGCGATTCGGATCAGTGAAATCAGGTTTGTTACGCCCTCTGGCACACAATTAGCTTAGGTTTAGATCGCCCTCCTTCAATAGAGTAAACCATATACATCCTGCCAAAACTTTCGGTAACTGTAAAAAGTTGGGTACGAAGTTATGCAGGAGGCCAAACCAGACAGCTAAGTAAAGAGTTAAGACAGCAAACTTGCAACCCCCCACCTGACCTGTGGTAAGAAGTGAATGGTGTGTTCCCCTTAACCTGCTCCTGCGGAGATGGATGAGCGTGCGAACGAGCCTAGACTAGCGTAGTTAACTTCTCTTCCAAGGACACCAACAGAGCCCCAGTGTCAGCCGAATGCGCCCGGAAAAAGGAACCAGTGCAGAAAGAAGTGGTTGGCACTTCCCTTTGTTTTTTTCCTTTCGGCCCAGATGTCCATGATGACTTCTCCTGGCCCCGACTCGACATGCAGAATTTACCCACACACACTCTTAGAATCATCACTTTTCAGCCAGACTAGATTATAGTATATCGAGTCCTCAGTTAGTCACCTCTAATTACCCTCCCCTCCTCAGTTAAACAGGGTATTATAGTGACCCCTCAGTTAGGAAGGTATATATATCGGCCCCTTCAGTAAGGCAGGAATATATGTCCCCTAAAGCAGGCAGGTTTAATAAAAATAATAATACTTACCTTACCTCCTTCCCGGCCGAACGTCTTCCTCTTCGGTCCCGACAATAGCAGCGTGTGATTGTCATGACGAAACCAGTGCAGGGCTGCGCTTATGCGGAAGACTCTGGCACACACCGCCTATTAATTATTAGGCTGTGCGGCTGAGAAGAGGCAGCAGCGCGATGAAGACACTTCATCGCGCCGCTGCCTAGTTCACTGTTAACGGGGCCGCGGCGGGCCCCAGTGACAAGAGGGCCGCGGTGGTCCTCGTACGGCAGTAGCTCCTGTGCTGCCCTATCGGTGGCCCTGACTGTGCATAAGGCAGTTCAGATGTCTCCTGTCTGATTCTCTTCAGCTCCTCCCTCCAGCCCTCCCTGCTGCTGACCTTATCAAGCTCTAGGACCGTCTGCCAGGTACCAGGAGCAGCGAGTAATGATTGTGGAGCCCAGAGGAATGAAGTGGTCGGATACCTCATCAATTCTGAAGGGGTCAAGTGTCCGATGTGTCCTTCGTTCGTAATAAAGTGATCATGCTTTTGTCGCTATGATATTCTTGCTGCCAATTCAAAGTGAGTGAGATTTTACTAATAAAGCTCTCTCGCTTCGGACACTAAAAATACGTTTTTGTACGGACTTAGCCGCTACAATCTGTTTCTTAACTGATTTTGGAGCCAAATCAATTCCTTTACATATTTTGGCGCTAGTAACGTTCTTCTTTTTTTTCTCTTTTCCCTCGCCTTCTGAAGCTGAAAATACATTTTCTTTACGGATTTTGGAGCTAATAAAGTCCTCCGCTTCTGACGCTAAAAATAGGTTTTGTTTTTTTACGGATTTCGCCGCCAAAATCCGTTTCCCTACGGATTTTGCTGCTAAAATCCGTTTCCCTACGGATTTTGACGACTAAACCTCGTGTTCTTTATGGATTTTGGAGATAAAATATGCCCTTTCTTTTTACATATTTTTGTGCCCTATTAACGTTCTCTTGCTTCTGAACACTTTTTTTTAATGCCTCAAACTGCCTTTTCTTCACAGCATTGTTGAAGAGCATAATAAGGTTCTCTCACTTCTGACACTAAAATTAATTTTTTTTTATGGATTTTGCTGCTACAACCCGTTTCTCTAAGAATTTTGCCGCTGCAATCCGTTTCTCTACAGATTTTGCTGCTAAAATACGCTGCTCTACAGATTTTGCTGCTAAAATACGTTTCTCTACGGATTATGGCGCTAAAATCCTTTTCTTTACGGATTTTGGAGCTAATAAAGTTCTTCAGCTTCTGACGCTAAAAATAGGTTTCCCTACGGATTTTGCTGCTAAAATCCGTTTCCCTACGGATTTTGGCACTAAAATCCCTTTCTTTACGGATTTTGCTGCTAAAATCCACTTCTCCACGGATTTTGGCGCTAAAATTAGTTCTCTTTATGGACTTTGGAGCAAAAATCCGTTTCTTTACATATTATGGCCCCAGTAACGTTCTCTCGCTTCTGAATTCTTTTTTTACGTGCTAAATTCCTTTTCTTTACAGATTTTGGAGCTAATAAAGTTCTCTCTCGCCTTCTGACGCTAAAAATGTTTTTGTTTTTTGTTTTTGACGGATTTTGCCTGCTAAAATCCCTTTCTTTATAGATTTTAGTGTTAAAATCCTGTTTCTTTACAGATTTTGGAGACATAATGAAGTTCTCTAGCTTTGACGCTAAAAATACGTTTTTTAGGAGATTTTGCTGTCGTTATAATCCGGCTTTTTACAGATTTGGCACTAGAATTACTTTTCTTTTTGGATTTTTGCGCTAATAAAGTTCTCTCACTCCTGATGCTAAAAATCGTTTTGTTTTACAGGTTTTGCCGCTAAAATCGTTTTCTCTACGGGTTTTGCCGCTAAAATCGTTTTCTCTACGGGTTTTGCCGCTAAAATCCTTTTCTCTACGGATTTTGCTGCTAAAATTCCTATTCTCTACGGGTCTTGCCGCTAAAATCCTTCTTCTCTACGGGTTTTCTCCCGCCCTAAAATCCTTTTCTCTACGGGTTTTGCGCTAAATTCCTTTTCCTCCCCCCCCCCCCCCCAGGGTTTTGCCCCCCGCTAAAATACTCTTTCTCTACGGGTTTGCCGAACTAAAATTCCTTTTCTCTACGGGTTTTGACGCACATAAAATCTTTTCTCTACGGGTTTTGCCGCTAAAATCCTTTTCTTACGGGTTTTGCACGCCTAAAATCCTTTTATTAAGCGGTTTTGCCGCTAAAATCCTTTCTCTACGCCCCCCCCCCCCCCCCCCCCCCCCCCCCCCCCCCCCCCCCCCCCCCCCCCCCGGTTTTGCCGCTAAATCCTTTTCTCTACGGGTTTTAGCCGCTAAAATCCTTATTCCCCCCCCCCTCCCACGGGTTTTAGCGCTAAAATCATTTTCTCTACCCCCCGGTTTTAGCGCTAAAATCCTTGTTTCTCTACGGGTTTTAGCGAATATATAAATCCTTTTCTCTAAGGGTTTAGCAACGCTAAAATCCTTTTCTCACGGGTTTTAGCGCCTAAAATCCTTTTCTTCTACGGGTCTTTTAGCGCTAAAAATCCTTTTCTCTACGGGTTTATTTAGCGCTAAAATCCTTTTCTCTACGGTGTTTTAGCGAATAAAAATCCTTTTACTCTAAGGTTTTAGCGTCTCTAAAATCCTTTTCTCTACGGGCTTGTTAGCGCTAATAATCCGTTTCTCTACGGGTTTATAGCGCCATAAAATCCTTTTCTCTTACGGAACGATTTTTAGCCGTACAAATCTTTTCTCTACGGGTTTTAGCGCTAAAATCCTTTTCTCTACGGCGTTTTAGCCGCTAAAATCCTTTTCATACTAGACGGGTTTTAGCGCTAAAATCACTTTCTCTACGGGTTTTAGCCGCCTAAAATCCTTTTCTTAGGGTTTTAGCGCTAAAATCCTTTTCTCTACGGGTTTTAGCGCTAAAATCCTTTTCTCTACGGGTTTTAGCGCTAAAATCCTTTTCTCTACGGGTTTTAGCGCTAAAATCCTTTTCTCTACGGCGTTTTAGCGCTAAAACTCATTTTCTTAGCAATTTTGGGTTTGGAATTTTTTTTCTTCTACGGTGTTCAGTGTATGCCGAAATAAATGGATTGTTATTTTTTTATAGATCTGGAACGGGCCGATACCAACTATGCTGTAACTTTGTTATATTTTTTTATTTGTAACAATGGTGGAAAGTGGGATTTGATGTTGAACTTTTTGAAATAGCTTTTTTTTTATACTTTAAAACTTTTATTTATATTTATGTTAACATGGAGTCCCCTAGGGTGCTTTACCACTAGGGAGGCTTGTGATCTTTAGTACAGCCTAATGCATTGATAGACAATGCATTAGGTGATTGCCTACTATGATGGCAGTTTCCCCACTTCCGGCCTGGGCCGGAAGTGGGCGAAAAGAGTTCAAAACATGGCCCCAGCCGTATGAAAGCTTTCTCAGGCTTCCCACTGTCCTAGTTAGCCCATCGCGGAAGCTCATCGGATCCTCACGATGTATGTCCCGGCACGTGAACGGTGTGCAGCACCGTTTTGTCATTCACCCGCGCTGTAGCCGGCGGGCGTCAGCGGCAATTAGTCGCCAACACCCAGCGGCTGTGAAAAGGGATCGCGGCTTACTTCTCCGCTATATAAAAAAAACTAAATAAACAATCGTCTAAAACTAAAACTACATTTAATATATTACGAACGTTCTCATACGTCATAAGTCGGTAAGGGGTTAAAATTTAGTAATACATATTTCTCTAAATTTACAAAAATTTAGAAAACTAAACTTAGATCCACTGCTTACTAAACTTAACAAATTGGACGTATGGCGCAAAATTACCATTATCAGTGGCAGACGGAGCAAATTTGGTAAAGATGATTTGGATGCCCTAGCTACTGTACGTTTTGCATAATTCACCAATATGGATTCCCCAGAGGTTTCTTCTTCAAAGTTAACTTTAAGAGCTGTTTTTTTTGGAAAGGACACATGCATGTATAAAACTTGAAACCCTACAATTGGTAAAGGACAAGGGGGGATTTGCTATCCCTAATCCCGCTGTTGACCTTTGAGCAACACAACTACAGTATATGAGAGACTGAGAAGGAGAGGGAGACATTGATTTGAATCTAAGACTCTTGCTTCAGTACTAAGTCACCCAAGTTGTACGGTAAATTAGAAGTCAAAATAAAAATATTTCTGGTACACTTTAAAAAATTTCCAATATTATTCTTAATGCATAAACTCTGGTGGAAACTAAGAGGAGATTTTGGGATTGAGGGATATACTTCTTACACAGAGTTGTGGGGTACACCTTGGCTCTCTCAAATTTTCATCTTACATGACTGAATAATGGGAATCCCAAGGGCTTAGCTGTGTTTTTTTAGATAATTATGGAAGAGGATGATCTTAAACAATTTCACCAACTACAAACTGAATTTGCTTTTCCACACTCAAAGTTCTCTTAGGCCATGTTCACACGGCTTTAAACTAGACAGATATTTCTGGTCCGTAATTAAGCCGCCGGTGTGACCGCAAATACGTGGGCTGAATACGTTACAGCTAGTAAGGGTACGGTAATCCACAGTTCTCATAGAGACTATGGATTACGTCTCCTCTCCCTGCACACGGCCAAATACGCCGAGGGGGAGATAATTGACATGTGAATTACCAGGGCGTATACACGCGCTGGGATAGATGATGTCTCATGGGCCGGCGAGGGTGACGGCCCCCGCTCCCTCCTCGCCCCCACGGCGTGATTGCGGGGCGTAATTACGTCCCGCAAATAAGCCGTGTGAACATAGCCTAAGTATTTGCAGCTCAGACATGCTTTTAATACAGAAAACCCAGACACTTTTAGATATGTTAACCAGTTTATTTCAATTGATACAGTAAAAAATACCAAATCTAAAAAATACTTTTAACCCCTTAACCACCCACCGACTTGACGTTGGGCGGTGCAGGCCGTTTTTTTGCAGCGACGTCCTTTGGTGTCGCTGCAGACATTAGGGTTTGCGACGCCTGCTCTACGCCGCTTAACCCTTTGATTGGCGCGGTCCGTGACGCTGTGTATATCACAAAGGCTTTCCTGATATGTCGGGTGATACCAACCCCCCACCAAACGGCCGGAGGGGACCGTGATCAGAGACTCCCGTGACACGAAGAGCCGGGTGAGTCGGCTGCAAAAGTCAGACCCCCATGGGAATCTAGATAGCCCACCATGGGACTGTCTGTGTAATAAGCCAGTGTATAAGCACGACACGACCTGTGTGATGCTGACTGAACGCTGCCTGTGTCACACTGACACAGATTATGTATTAGCATATATTACTATTCTTATACATTAGTGTAAAAAAAGTAAAACAGTCATCCCTTCCTGGGATTTAAGAAAAAAAAAAAGTAAACATAAGTCTAGAAAAAAATAAAAATATTTAGTAAAAAAATTGTGCATACATTACACAAAAAAATCTCACAAATATTAGGTATCCACATGACTGTAACAAGCTGTAGAATTAGTCTAACAAGTGTGAAATGTAAATGGTAAATAAATGGCAATAATTTATAAGTGAACTTAAATGATTTTCCCAAAAAGTACAACTTATTCCGAATAAAATAAGGTCTCATACAACTGCATAATTGAAAAAATAAAAAAAGTTAGGACGGTTGAAATGCAACGAGGCAAAAAACTAAAAAAAAACGTGCTGGTCATTAAGTACTTTCAGCCGTTTGGCTTAAGGGGTTAAAGAACTTCTTTTCCAGTCACTCATTGGATTTGCATAGTAAATGGGATGGAGATCTTGGCCTCATTGAACCTAATGTCTGGAAACAGATTTTGAGAGCCTTTACAGTGATCTCTTTGAGCGAGTAATATCGTATATCACAGTTATTTCTAACACACGGAGTATATTGGACTCCTTTATATTTACATAAGATGTGGATTCAGGATTCTCCATTATGCAATCGATGTCATATACATCCAGCTTCTTTATTGTACATGTTTAGGCATTGTCCTAAACCTGAAAGTATTGGACTTAAGTTATATTAATGAAACAAACGTTTCAGATTCAATTAGAAAAAAACACCACTAGTATGCATATTAGGATATGTAGAAGATGTAAATACTCTGGAAGCTGAAAAAACAACAATATCTAGGTTGTTATATATGGCCAGGAAACTTATAGCTTTGAAACGGCTGGATCAAGATCCACCGACTGAGCCGGAGTTTGTCAACAAGGTGAACTAGTTGATATTGCTGGCGAAAGGAGCATATTTTAAAAGAAGAGCTAAGCATAAATATGGTTGGATGTTCCCGGCTTGGCTCCCATGAAGTTGATAAGAAATACTACGCATTTCGGTCTAGATGAGAATTTATTGCTCCAGGAGGATTGTATAGAAGATATGACACTTTAATACAATGTAGTTAGTGCACAATGTGTATACCAGTGTAATTTTTGTGTGGCCTCAAAATAAAGCAACACACAGCCATCAATGTCTTAACTGCTGCCCACAAAAGGGCTTACACCCCCAAATAAATTGTGGCCACATTGCCATTTTCCCTCCATGAGTATCATGTGACTCAGCAGTTACAGGTCTCTGGTGTTCGTGAAGGGGAGCAGGTGTGTTAAATTTGGCATTATCGCTCTCACACTTTCTCATTCTAGTCACTTGAAGTTCAACATGTCACCTCATGGCAAACAACTGTCTGAGGATCTGAAAAAAAGGAATTGCTACTCTACATAAAGATGGCCTAAGGTGTAAGAAGATGGAAAACACGGAGCTAAAACTGAGCTGCAGAACAGTGGCCAAAACCATACAGTGGTTTACCAAGACAGGTTTCACACAGAACAGGCCTCACTATGGTCAACCAAAAATAGTTGAGTGCATATCCTCAGCATCATATCCAGAGATGGACGTATGAGTACTACCAGCATAGCTGCAGAGGTTAAAGGAGTGGGGGAGGGGTGTCAGCTGCTCTGTGCTCATACCAAGTGGTGTACATTGGGGGTCCCCTTCCTACCGTGACTGTCATCTCAGAAGGAAGTTCTCTTACTTTTTATTCTACAAGATGATGACAAGAAAGCCGCAGAAACAGTATGCTGAAGACAAGCAAACTACAAAAAGGGTCATGGAATTACTGAGAACCATGTCCTGTGGTCTGATGAGAACAATACAAACTGTTTTGGTTTAAATGGTGTCAAGTGTGTTTGGCAGCAACCAGATGAGGAGTACAAAGACAAGTGTTTTGCCTTCAGACAAATATGGTGGTGGGGGTATAATAGTTTAGGACTGCATGAGTGCTGCTGGCTTTGGGGAGCTACAGTACATTGAGGGAACCATGAATGCCCTAAAGTGTACTGGTGAGCTTACTGAAGCAGAGCAAGTTCCGCTCCCTTCGGAAACTGGCCTGCGGGACAGTATTTTTACACGTTAATTATCCTCATACCTCCAAGACAACCACTGCCTTGCTAAAGAAAATGAGAATAAAAATGCTAGCCTGGCCAAGCAAGTCTCCAGACCTAAACCCTATTGAGAATCGGGGGGGGTTCCTCAAATGGAAGGTGGTGGGGCACAAGGTCTCAAACATCCACCATCGTGAGGTTGTCTGGAGGAGTGGAATAGTTTCCATGGCTGCAATCTGTGAACCTCTATGAATCCATCCCCAAAGAGATTTTAAGGGTGTGCTGGAAAATAATGGTAGGCAAACAAAATATTGGCACTTTGGACACAACTTGGCAGTTTCACTTTGGAGGGTACTCACTTTTGTTTAGACACTGATTGCTGTGTGTTATTCTGAGGACACATCAAATTTACAACGACACCGACTTTTTTACTTGAAACAAATGTCAATCTTTGAGTTCCATGAAAGGAAATAATACTTGCGTAAATGTGAGGGGATGTACTCACTTTTGTGAGAGAGACTGTTTATTGATATATAAGCCCTTCTTTGAGATGACTTTATTCCCTTCTCGCTGCACGATCATAATAATGGCTTTGGTTTTGTTTGTTTTTTTTTACCCTCTGCGCTTTCCAAGAGCCTTAACTTTTTTTCAAATCAATATAGGCATATGAGGCCTTTTGTTTTGTGGGACAAGATATAATTTAACAGTGCCATTGACCAAACCAATGGGGGAGGGGAATGTGAAAAGAAAATGTACTTGCACCATGTTTTTCGGGGTTTTGTTTTTTACAGTGTTAACTCTTTGGCATAAATGATAGTTTCCTGTAGCCTACAGGTTAATACAACTCCAGCAATACCAAATACATAGGATTTTCGTTATGTTTAAGTACCTTTTTTTGTGTGCTGAAGTGTAGTTTTTACTAGTACCATTTTGGGAAACATGTGATTTTTTTTATTTATCACTTTTATTCAAATTTTTAGGGGATATGAAATTACCAACCGCTTCCTACCCCACAATTTTGGCATTTGGAATTGGCAGCATACAGTATAATAAAGAAAGTGATTATAAAGGTTTTACATACCGAAAATTGGTACCAATAAGAATTAAGTCATTCTGAAAAAAAAAGCCCGAATACAGATAAAAATAGAAACAGAAAAATAAAAATGTTATAGGTCTTGGTTACAGAGATGAACTACATTTTTCATATAAGTGCTTTTGTTGTGCAAAAGTGAAAATAAATTTAAGAAAATGATATATATTTATAATCTACATAATCATATAATAAAAGTTATAGTATGTTTACCATATAACTACACGTAAATTTAAAATGAAAAAAAAGTGGCAGAACTCAGTCCACCCTGAAAGAGTTAATAAAAGTTAAACAAGAAGCATTATTTGTAACCCCAAAACAGTTGGGAATAAAAAGAAAAAAAAAAAAAAAAAAAAAAAAAAAAAATTGCCTCGAAAAAATAAAAACAAGCCGTCATAGAACAAAAATGAAAAAAAAAAAGTTTGGTCATTAGGGGATTGACAACTTTCATATCCATTGAACTTTGAAATCCCTGCAGAGGTTCTGCTTGTATTTCGTTTGAGGATGCCATTATTGGGGGCCCCCGAGTTTTCTGGTGGGGTTTTTGGTGGGCCTCTTTTATAGATCTTTTTTTTAAAACCCCTTCACGCCCCTTTGGGCCTTATCCCATTTTGGGTTCCCAGGGTTGGTTTAGGGGGGTTAAAAAGGGAAACCCTAAAGGGTTTATGAAAAAAGTCCTGGGGGGGGAAATTCGGGGGGGGGGGGGGCAAATTAAATTAAAGGGGGAAAACGGGCCAGAGGAGATGGGTCCCCGCGTCCCTGCGGGCAGCAGCGCACGGATGGGGCCCATCCGTGCAGCCCCCTCCCTCCTACAACAACAGGGAAAGGGGGGCAGAGAATCCCTTTCCCGGGTTGCCCTAGGGACGTCACGAGCCCGGGGGGTCCCCTGGGGAAGGGCCCCGGCATCGTAAAACTGAAGTTGTCATGGGAACCAGTGCACAGCAAAAAAGCTATGCCCTGATTTCTATTAAAGGGAGGGGCTAAAGATCTCTCTTTTAAAACCCCCCTAGGGGGGAAAAGTAAAAAAAAAAAAATCTAAAAAGTAAAAAAAAAAAAGAAAAAAAAAAGTGAAAAACATGTAAAACTTTAAACAAAAAAAAATAAATTTAAAAACCCCCGCCCACCCCCCCTTTTTCCCCCTTTTTTTTTTTTTTTACCAAAACGCCAATCCCCCCAAAAAAAGGGATAAAAAAATAAAAAAAGTCCCCATTTTTTGGTATGGCCCCCGCGGGGTTTAACAAACCTCCCCTATAAATCGTAAATTTTAAATTTAACCCGTTTTGGGTGAACCCCGGGTAAAAAAAAACCCCAAAAAAAAATCACATTTTTAAAGATTATTTTTACCCCCGCAGAACAAAAAAAGGGAAATTTAAAAAGCGATCAAAAACTCCTATAAACGCCAAAGTTGTACCAAAAAAAACTCATTTTAATCCCGCAAAAAAAAAGCCCTTAAACAGCTCTGAAAAACCGGAAAAAAAAAAAAAATGAAAAAAACCCTTCAGAAGATAGCAAATGCATAAATTTTTGGTTTTACCACACAAAAAAAACCCTTTTTTTTTTTTTTTTTAAAGTGCTTAGAAAAAAAAAAACTATAAAAAATGGGGTTATCGCCGTAATTTTAGGGGCCCCCAAAAAAGGAGTAAAGTTTAACCCCTTATCACGGAAAATGCAGGGTGAGCCCTTTTTTAAAAAAAAAAACACTAAAAGGTTTGAGTTTTTCTTCACCCGGGGCCTCCAAAAAATGGTTTTAAAAGCGATAAAAAACCCTTGCCCCCAAACCAAAAATGATACTAAAAAAAACGTAAAACTCTTCTTGAAAAAAACAAGCCCTCCCACGCTCCAAGCACAAAAAATTTAAAATTTATCCCGGTTGGGTAAAAACTTTTTTCCGGGTTGAAAAAAAGGAATTTTTTGGTCATAAAAAAAAAAAAAAATTTTTTTTTTTACCGTTCCCCGGGTAAAACCCGTATAAAAAATAAAAAAATAAAAAACACTACCAAGATTGCTGAAATTTTTTTCCCAAAAATCCCCCAAAAAAACCCTTAAAAAAAGGGGAAACATAGATCATTTTCACCCCAAAAAATGGTCCCAAATAAAAATTTCAACCATCCCGAAAAAAAAAAAGCCCATACACAGTCTGAAAAACAGCAAAAATAAAAAAATTTTTAGGGGGGGGTCAAATAAAAACATAAAAAACGAAATTTTTTATAAAATTATTTTTTACTGTGAAAAAATTTTTAAAAAAACAGAAAAAAACTATATAAAAAATTTATCTTTGAAACTGTACCGCCCTCCATAGTAAATTTTATCACATAAATTTACACTGCCGGGAATGCTGTAAAATTGAAACTCAAAAAAAAAAAGGGACCGAAGGGCCTTTTTTTCCCCCCCATTTTCATTGCCCAATGTTTAAAAAAAACTTTTGGAACCCTGTGCTTTCCAAAAATGCACAGAAAAAAACCCTGATGAGACCCCCTGAGGGGTGTTGAATCAAAAAAGGGGGCGACTTTGGGAAGGTTTCGCCTGTTCTCTACTTTGGGGTTTTTTGAAAATGGGAACAGGGGCCCCAAAAAAAATTCTGCGTTCCAAAAGCCAAATAGCGCTCCCTCACTTATACGCCCTGTATGCGCCCAAACACAGTTTACACCCAATGTGGGATTGCCGAACTTGGAAAAATTGCTTAAAAAAAAAAAAAATTTTTGGGGTTCCCTTTTTTCCCGGGGAATTCCTTGTAAATAAAAAACATTTTAAGTTAAAATTGAAAATTTTTTATTGGAAAAAATTTTTTTTTTAATTTTCACAGCTTAATGCTAAAAAAAAAAATTTTTTGAATTATGTGGGGGGGTCTAAAATACTCAATGCACCCTGGATATTTTCCCTTTAAAAGGGGTTTTATTTTTCCAATATCGGTTATTTGGGGGTGTTTATTAAGTTTTAGCCCCTTAAAGGGGGCCCCCAAAACCCTGAAAGGGGCCCCCTTAAATAAAATCGTATTGAAAATGAGCCCCCCAAGTATAGTAGGTGCTCCTCCTATTCTGGGGCTTATGGTTGACCAAAAATAATGGGAAATAGGGCCACATATGGAATCACTAAAAACGGGAGGGCCTGGGGAATTGATATTTTAAATTTCATTTAAACCCGGTCCCCATTTAATGTATTCCAGTGAATAATGGTTTAAAAATTGAAAAAACTGCAAAAAAAATGGGAAAATTTTGAAATTTCACCTCCCCCCTTTCTTTAAATTTTTTTGAAATTTTTTAAAGGGTTAAACAAATTTCTAAATAGTGTTGTAAAAAGTTAAAGGGGGCTAGTTTTTTCAGTTTGGGGTCCCCTTATGGGGGTATTTTTTTTCATGCAGGCCCCCCAAAACCAAGTCAGAACGGGGTGGTCCCCCAAAAAAATGTACCCTTGCAAATTTTTTTTGAAAATGTTTTTGGAAAAATTTCTTTTTTAAAATTTTTTTAAAACCCCCTAATTTCGTAAAAAAAAAAAAAAAAAAAGATTTAAAAAATGATGCCAACCTATAGTTTACATTGGAAAATGCTAAATTTTAAACTATTTTGGGGGTGAATAATTAAAATTGTCCCTTTCACCCCCAAATTTTTCAATTTCAAAAATTTGCCCAAAATTTTTTAAATTTTTCCCTGAAATTTTGATATTTTTTACAAACAAACAAGATTGTATGGATAAAATTTTTCCTTAAATAACTTAAAGCCACAATGGTTCAGGAAAACAATTTTCTGAAACACATGGGTAGGTTTTTAAATGGGCAAAAAGTTAAAATTTTCACATAAAGTGACATATTTCCAGATTTCAAAAATAGGGGTGTGGTTTTTAGGAAGGTCAAAACAGGCTGGTCCTTTAAAAAGGGTTTAAGGGGTGCTCCACAAATTCTCAATAGGATTGAGGTCTGGGGGGTGGGCAGTGGCCAAAAAAATTTTCAAAAAAGAAAATACTCCAGCGAGAACACTAAGGTCCATACAAACATTGAGCTTTTTTAAAAATTTAAAAATGCTTACTGTTTTTTTTTCATACATGCATAGCCCAAAACCCACTGTATTAAGGTAACCTCATCAGGGGTTCCCTAATCTAAATCTCTCCATTGGGGCAAAAACTGCCAAAAGGGTTTAGTGTAAAAATGCACCAATTTACATTGGTAATGAAAAAGGCCCCGATGCAGCTAAAAGTCATGGCCAAAAATTTTGAGGAAAGATACCAAAAGTTAATTTTTACAAAAATCTACGCATCGGGGTTTTTTAATGGCAATTTTTCATAAAACTCCAGGGGAAAGTTAAAGGAGTGATCAGCTTAACAGCAATTAATTTCAAAGCAATTTGTTTTCCTAGAAAATTAACTTTTTCCCCCCCCAAAAAAAATTTTAAATTCATTGCAGGGTCTTTTTAAAAAAGGAAACCCGCTAAAAATCGTTTTCAGCGATTGTCCTTTTAAAACAGGTGTGGGGGGTTGTTTAGGGCAGGGGTGGAGATTTTAATCTGTCATGAAATTTAAATAAGAAACACACCCCTGGACACTTTTTAAAAGGGGGGCTTTGGGGCCCTTTGGGATCTTGTTTCTCTTCTGTTTTAAACCCTGGTTATCTATAAAAACAACACGTAAATATTTTTTGCACTGCACAAAAAATGGCCAACAGGGGAAAAGATCGGGAAACTAGAAAAAATTTCCCCTCAGGTCAAAAAATCTATCGCATCATTTAAGGAATTCCCAAAGGGAGAGGTTCATTTTTTGCCCAAAAAAAGGGTCCGGGCCCAAGGGCAGAAACCAAAAAAGCCCCCTGGGCCCCTCTCTTAAAAATGTTTCCCTCTTTGGAATCGGGTTTTCCAGCAGGGGCAGAGCTTGTCAAAGGGAAAGGGAGCAGGGAGGTTGGCATTTTGCACGCAAATGTTTAGGCGGAAAAACTTTGGTGGGAAGGCCTGGGGTCAAGGAGGGCAGCAAAGAAGCCACTTCTTCCTCCGAAAAAAAAAAAAACAGGGACAGACTGATATTCCCGCCAAAGGTAAAAGGGGGTGGACTGTGAGGTTTGGGGGAAAGTCCAAATTTTCTGATTTAATTCCCCCCTTTTCCCAATGTTTTTGGAAAAATCTGGAAAAAAAGCTTGTTCGGAAAGACAAGGTGAGCGATTTCCACCAGTCTTGTCTCATTCCCCTGTAAAGCATCCCGAAAACCATTCATGTGTGGGGTTTTCTTTTCAGGCCAAAAGGGGGAAACGGCTCTCTAACAGTCTTGCCTAAAAAAAAAATCCCGAATAAAGAATGGGAACCCGAATGTCCTCCAAGAGCAACTTTTCCCAAAACCCCCAAGAGGGAGTTTGGTTTATCAAAAAATGCCTTTTCCCGGGATGAATGGAAGGGACCTTGCCATTAAAACAAAGGGGATAAATAAATGGGGAAGGGAAAAAAAACAGAGATTTTGGGTTTTTGGCCCGGAAAACTCCCCGATTTTAATCCCATTGAAACTTGTGGTCAATTCCAAAAGACGGGGGGACCCAAAAAAAAACCAACAAAAATTTTGACAAATGCAAGCATTAATTGTGCCCGAATGGAAATGCTATCAGTCCCGGATTTGGTTTCCCGAAGTTGAATTGAGAGCATGCCAGGAGAATTGAAAAGGGCCTTGAAGAAAGGTCCAACAAGCAAATATTGGGGCCCTTCTGCTTTTAAATCATTCGGTCAATAAAAACTTTTGTTAATCAATAATATGAATTTCACTTTTATTTTTGGGATGTGAAAAAACAAACGAAAAAACACATAAAAACCAAAAGGGGGAACAGATCACGTGAAAATATAATATTTGTGCCTTCTCAAACTTTTGGGTATGACT
>JAODAL010028002.1:0-54023 GCA_025379985.1 Phyllomedusa bahiana | reverse complement strand
CAAAGGGGGGTAATTTCTTTTTGCCTGAATGAATGAATGCATAAATAAATAAATAAGAAAAAAAAAACTATTATATAGAACATTCATGATGCAACTATAAAAATCAAAAAATGATCTAAAAAAAACAAAAAAAACTTTTAAATTTATTTTTTTTAAACTTTGTCCTCAACCTTCAAAAACTTAGGGGGTTTGTTTTTTTTGTATACAGGGGGAACAGTAAAAAACACATGAATAAAAATTTAAGAGTATTCTCGAGCTTAAAAACACCACGACTCCTCCAGATAAGAAGGTAAAAGGAAAAGAGGTGGATGAATTTAAGCAGAAAGAAGACTACCTAGAATTTGAGGTATGCACTGACAGCCTTCGAATGTGGAAATCTCTTGTCTCATATAAGATGATAATCTACTTTCTCAGGTTCAGTTGGAGCTGTTTGGGAGAGTTTCCTTAGCAGAAAGTAGAGATCTTCTCACAATGATATAACACTTTATAAATGGTCTACTGATTTACTTCATCATTGGTCTTGGCAAAATTAATTCACTCCCATGCTGCACATTGAGAATTGGTATGTATGTTAATTTGAAAGGGATATTGAAAACTTAAAGGTAAATTTTATTGTAAATTTTTTACTTTATCAATTTTTTTTGGTTTAAAGGAAGCTTTAAATTTTCCTCCTTTCCCGCCCTTTTTGGAAAAAGTGTGAAGTTTCAATGACAAGTGTTTTTTCAAGTTAAATGCCGTATGAGTTTATTATCACTTTAAATTTTAACAAGAATGTTAAAGAAATTTTAAGGGAAATAGTTTAAAATTAAAACTTACAAATTTTTTGCTGACATGCTTTGGGAAAAAAAATTTAAAAAATGATTTTTTAATTTTTTTTTTAAAATAAACCTCTGTTCGCCTGCTGGTACTTTATGTCTTTTCCCTATATCATTGAACAGAAAACCTTGTTGAAAGGTGATTGCAATTAAAGGTTCCCTAAACAGTTCCAATCTTAAAAAACACAGCAGGCATGTATTTGGGGGCTTTCAAGACTAGAGATATTAGAGGTTCAAATACAAACTGATTTTGCAATACCACACTCTTCTACAAATATCTCCAACTCAGACAACACGTTCCAAAAAGAACCAAACCTTAAGTTCAAAGCTAAAAAGTTTTATTGTTAAAGAACTATACAGCAAAGAAAGCAGGCTAAAGGCTTAATATCACTTCTTTACACGCATTTATTACAGAAGTATTTGGATAAGTTTCCTACAATATTTTGCGATAGATGGGAAGGAGATATTGGACCTAAAAGCCGGGTCCGGATGATTTACAAAGCTGTCTAAAATCTCTGTCATGAAACGCGTCGTCACAGATATCACCCTTTATAGAGTATATCACACACCAAAATTTCTGCATAGAATAGGAGTGAGAGACTCCCCATTATGCAAAGTCCACCCAGTTGGTATTCTACATATGATGTGGAATTGCCCAAAACTAAAACGGTACTGGAAAAATGTTATTAGATGTTTTACTTCTATTTTTTCTATAAATATGGAAGAAACTCCTTTAATGTATATCCTAGGACATCTAGAGGATTTACCTTTTGTAGGTTATGAGAAAATTGTGATTGCTCACATACTGTTTATGACGCATAAAGTTATATCGCAGAAATGGCTTGATGCTGATCCAAATCAAAAACACAAATAGGGGGCAAAAACGTCAAATAGAACCCCCAAACAACACCAATCTTAGATTAATCAACCAATATAGTGTGTGTTAATAAAACATAACCTTTAATAAATAGATTAAAAAATCCTCACAAAAATGAAAAAGCGCAAATATACAACGGAAAGGCACAACGTAGAGGAGTCCCTATAATGCCCTACTTGACCTATTCTTCAACCTGTAAGGTAATTGGCAGAGTACCCGTACCAAAAAGGACGACTCCACCCGGGAACATGTCCCTAATGCACACTTGTCACTACATTAAAGTGGTGCCTGAAAAAAAAAAAGGCACCTCAATCATCGCAACATGTTTCGGTGTGCCTACACCCATCAGGGGAAAAGTTTGGCATAATAAATGTACCACTAATAAATAATACAACTGCGAATGTATGGTATAGATATTCAATAGCAGGTAAATGACAGAGTATTTGTCACAGAAATGCACCTACAAATAGAAGAAAAGAACTCCTCTGGTCAAAAGAAAGGGCTAAAAACACTATTGTTGGCTTATATCGGTACACGTTTTTAGCCCTTTCTTTTGACCAGAGGAGTTCTTTTCTTCTTTTTGTAGGTGCATTTCTGTGACAAATACTCTGTCATTTACCTGCTATTGAATATCTATACCATACATTGGCAGTTGTATTATTTATTAGTGGTACATTTATTATGCCAAACTTTTCCCAGATCAAGGGAAGTCCAAGGTACGACTTACCCATATATGTGCGCCATATAACACCTCCGGTGAGGTCTCGGAGCGTGAGGTATGTATGCCTAGCCGCGAGCTGTGCCAGCATACAAGAAATACACGGCCGCGACTTCCTGTTCCGGCACTAAGCCTGCCCACGTGAGCCGGCAGAGCCGTAACCATAGCGCTGCTAGCCAACACCATGGCGCTGCGCCAACCGCTGAAACTTCACTCATGTTAGAGTGGTAACACAAATACAAATAATATGTAGGGTATTCTCTGGCAGTTACGATAATGGGACGAAGAAACCAATAAGAAAATAATAAATGAAAACGTAATATCAAAATGACCACCACTGAAATAAAAAACTATAATAAAGACCAAAAAAGAAGGAGAAAAAACAACTATAATAAACAAAAAATAATATAAGAAACCTACAAAAACGGAATTAAGGGAGAAAAATAAAGATAAAAAATTCCATAATATCCCATATTATATATGATGTTGATGCTGTTGCACCCACAATATCTGAGTTTATAAAAAAAAGTAAATTGGGTAATTTCTTTGGAAAAAGGCATCTATCGGAAAAAAGATGCTAATGGAAAATTTAATAAATTACAGTCTAAATGGCTAGATACGACAGGACTGGCACCTGCGTATTTGACGAGAGATAGAATTCTTGGGTTATGCTATCTCCATTACAATGTAATGGAATGTCTGGCACTGACGGAGGTAAAGTTTATTAGGCCTTAAAGGCTATTTGTCTGATCTATATTTCTTTTCTTGAAATGGATATTTTCATCATACAACTATTCTCTGTATGAGAACAAGGTGCCTGTTTTTTCTTTTTTTATGTATGCTGTGTTTTTCAGTGTTACTTCTTTATATTTAAGTAAAATAATTCAATAAAACTTATTCAAACCAAAAAGAGATTTTAGAGATGTTCAGAATTTTCCATTAGCACTCCAATGAAAGGACACAGTTTTATACAACTGTTTAAAATTGCCTTTAGATATGTGTAGGCATGTTATGTTTCAAGGCTTTATTAAGGCAAAACAAAACCATACATGAAATCTTTCGGCAGAATGAGAAAGTCCAAGAGGGCAGGACCTGGGGGTTACAGACAAGGAAGCTGCAGACGAGGACACGAGGGGCTTGGACCACCAGTGGGACTGTGGCACAACCAGGAGGGACTGCACATGAACATGACTCTACCAGGAAGGAGAGCACAGGAACATGACTCCGCCAGGAGGGACAACATAGGAACAAGTCTCCGCCAGGAGGGACAGCACAGGAACACGACTCCGCCAGGAGGGACAGCATAGGAACACGTCTCCGCCAGGAGGGACTGCATAGGAACACGTCTCCGCCAGGAGGGACAGCACAGGAACACGACTCTGCCAGGAGGGACAGCACAGGAACACGACTCTGCCAGGAGGGACAGCACAGGAACACGACTCTGGCAGGAGGCACAGCACAGGAACATGACTCCACCAGGAGGGACGGCACAGAAAAATGACTCTGCCAGAAGGGACAGCACAGGGCCCCTCTCTCTCAGCGAAGGCCTGGGGACATGCAGATGGTCATTCCGCCTGAGAACACGGGTACTGGTACTTCACTTAGGACCAAGCCGAACAGCCACATCTGGAGCTGGATCCTTCTAGAAAGAGGTAGGCATAGCCAGACATGGCAACTTCTACACCAGAGAGGCAATTAACATAGAGGACAAACTTGTATGCTTCGGCATACCCAAGACAGCAGACTTCAGGGAGTTTAAGGGCAACATCAGAGCTTGCTGAGCCAAAGTTTACGGGAATTAAACAGCACAGACTGTACAAAGTCTTCAGGATCTACCAGGGTTGTAGTACCAGCAGCTTGAACATTATCAAGGCATACGAGTATGCATATGAGTATAGCAGAAGACTCTGTGGGAACAGATCGCTTAAGGAAACTAGATAGCATAGTAGCTTCAAGGCAGGGTTCCAACGGACTCGACCATCTTACTTTGCTTGCTTGTAACACAGGAGAGGCAAGGGCTTAGCAGGATTGTCTCAGAAACAGAGGGACCCCAAACAATAGGCAGTACAGAGAACCCTTTATACACAGGATTGGGTGGACCCTACACGACTGGAGTAGACGCCAGAATCAGGGATGCATCCTCTTCTAGGAGAGACTAGCTGACCTGCTGTGGCTTCTCCAAGACTAGTGACACTATTTCTCTGGATGGCATAGATTGGACACTGCAGACATCCGTCAGAGGAGGGATGCGGAGAGATCGTACCTTCACAGGCGAGGCTTGTGCTCCCTTACGCTCAGTTGTAAAGCAGGAGAACAAGAAGTTGGACCAGGTACTAGGTAGACAGGTTCAGGCGCAATCAGAGCTGGTGCTTGAGATAACGAATCACATAAATCAGGGGTCGATATGGCAAAGGGACCAGACAGATCAGAGGACATTGTGGCCATTGCTGGTATAGAGGCAGGTTAAGGCATAACCTGGGCTGGTACTTGACACAAAGAATCACACAAGGTAGGAGAAGGTGTAGAAATAACTGGTGTAGCCTCAGGGATTTCGGGAGAAGATGCTTGAGATATAGAGGATACTGAGCCCAACACTGGATCAGAAGATGGATCTGGCTGCTTGGACACAGAAGCTTGAATTGGAACAGAAAGCATTGGTACAGATATAGGTGGTGTAGGTTTGAAAACAGTACGGGTGCTGGATTTAGTGTCAGCCGGTTCCAAGGCAGAGATAAAAGTCTCAGGGTGGCCAAGTCAAAAAAATATGGTGTAGTTTCCAAAAATTTGGTGGACTTAAAATTTCTTCTGGCAGCACGGAATTTGGAACCTCCCCCAAAAAAACAGGGCTTGAAGGTTTTGAAAACCGACTGGGTTTGGAATTTTTGTAGCAAACTTATCTTATCTTGGAATCTCTGAAGGCATAGTGTACAGAAAAAACAGGGTTCTCTTGGGAAATAACAGCCATACGAAGAGAGAAGGCATCAGGAGCAGAATCCGGAGATACTGGAACCGATGGTGAGGTTACAGATACCAAATGAGCCTTGAACTTAAGAGTACTAGAATGAGGCGTAGAAACCAACTCGGCATAACTACCACCAGGACTGGATGGGAGCAGAACGGGAATCCAAAGGAGCAGGTTTGTATGGAAGTTCTGTGGAGAGACCCGTAGCAATCAAGGAAGCATGTTCAAAGGAAAATCCTTTCTGTAAAAGCCTATCAAGCAGAGGTGGCCCCTTAGTCCTCGTCCAAAGTATTCAGCGAGCCAATGAAAGTCAGCAGAATTATAGTGGACAAATCATGCGTCCCATGGATCCATGGCCTTAGTATACTGTTACGTTTCAAGGCTTTATTAAGGCAATACAAAACAGTACATGGAACATAAGAGAATCCTTGAAACGTGTTCAAGGTGGGAAAGTGGATCCTTGGGACCACAGAGGCAGAAACTCAACTTACTGTGGTCAGAAACATGACTCTGCCAGGAGGGACAGCACAGGAACAAGACTTCGCCAGGAGGGACAGCACAGGAAATGCTCTACCATCTTGAGTGTACAGGTCATATGAAGACTATGACAACAGATGTCAGACCATTAATGTATAAACAGTTCCTTGTCAAACAAATAAAAGGGTATCGCTAAAACATCACTGGCTGTTGGTAGTCTGTTACTACTGGTGTAACTACTGCCATAACATTCATAGTGACTGCTATGAGGGGGACCATCTGCCATGCCCAGGAATGCCACAGCTAGTACCAGGTGAGCACCGTGTTTACTGTATCTGGGCACTAAATATTCATCTGGAGTCCTGTTACAGAGATTTGTTGGCTGAAGACAGGGCCAGGGCGACAAGTAGGCAAAGGTAGGCAACCGCCTAGGGCTCCACTTCTTTCCAGGCAGGGAAGGAGCACAAAGAGGTATGGAGTGAGCTGAATTTTACATTGGGAGGGGGAGGTAGGGGCATATACCTAGAGCACCAGAATACCTTGTCCCAGAACAACTGGCCTCAAACCAGACTAGGATTGTAGCGCAGGCTGGCGTGATGCAATAATTTCATTGTGCCTGCCTATACCAAGCCATTGACTGCATAAATAAGAAGAGGCCTGCAGAAATAACTGATCTGTTCATTAAGAGAATAGGGCTACGTGAGTATTACTTTTATTAAGACTGATAAATTTAGGAGTCTGATAATTGAGGTCTCTGCTCTAAAGTCTAAAGATGTAGGGATATCGTATTTAGGGGCCTTGTGATAAGTTTTGTATAACTGTGTATCTATTAAAATACGATATGCAGTGCAACAGAAATCGTATCACAAAACACACTTAAAACAAAAAAAAACTGTCATAAGGAAGAAATGAAAAAACTCGGTGATGTTTGATAAAAAAAATGTAAACTCTTTTTATTGAAATTTTAATGTCGATATTACAGTTTGTCAAGAAACTTACATGTAATAAAGCCAGGTAAAATTACAAAACACATTGTTCATCAAAGTAAACCATACACATTGAAAGTTTTTCTCTAGATTTTTTAAAGAATTTATCAGTCAATTCCAAACATAACTTGAACGTAGTGTGACAAAACTAAATGAGTAATTTCAAAAAAAGTAAATAAAACTAAAGTATAAGACCCAAAATTGTGTATATAATTGTGTGCTGTCGTCCTCTTCTTATTTCATTTTGCTTTGATTTTTTTCGCTAGTCTGCGACCTTGTTTCCACGCAGTTATTCTCCGTTTCCGTCAATCTGACTGCATGGGGAAGCCCCCCCCCCCCCACATCCATTGTCTGTCATAAAAGGTATATTGGGGACAGGTGCCTTATCTCATCATTCCCCCTGGAATATGAAGCCAGTGCATAGAACAATCTTAACATCCCAGTTATCTCCTTTCTACTTGTATGGCAATCGGTTCCACGGCCATCATTTGGCGTCCTAGATATCAGGACGTTGCACCAAAGCAGGAGTGCAATTTTCGTTTAAGAGTTACTGGTAACGTGGCTATATATTTGTCCCAAAGCATGAAAACATTTTTAACCCTGGCCTCAATCCAGTCCATGTACATCAGGAAGCAAAGTTTTTCCTCAAATAGGTCAAATGTTGGGCCTGTAGAATTGCCTTGCGCGCGGCCGCCCTAACTATATGCAATATGCGTATCTCTCGTCTAGTATAGTCATGTGTCTCCTTGTCTAAGACGGGTCTGATAAATTTAGGGGTCTTGTCAGGGTTTGATACATTTAGGGGTCTGGTTTGGGGTATGAAGGATTGATAACAAAATGTAAACCCCGCTGCTTAGCTATTTTTTTAACACAACTTGACGGGACAGTGTGTTTTTACCTTTTAAACAAAGCTGGTAAATTTTAATACTCAAAAAGGGGTGTGGGATGGGGCCATTTAAAAATTTGCTTAGGGGCTCTATCTTGGCTAGTATGTCAAGCTTTTGTGTCCTGCACAGAAAGTTTTTGCTACTTGCAAAATTAGTGGTTACGTTGCGGTACTTGTCATAGTACCTTTTTTTCTAATACCCTGATGTAGAGATGAGCAAATTTCTCAGAAATTCAATTCGGCCGATTTGCCGAATTTTCCCCCCAAAATTTGTTTTGTTCCAGATTTATTTGTGACGAATCTCGTTAAAAAACAGCTATTTCCTGGCTGCAGAAAGCCTGTATGGTGTTGTAGAATATTGTGCTATGCAATAATATACATAGGGAGCGTGGTTTGGTATTGAAACAATGCTGTGATTTAGTGTGACATGCAGATGACAGGCGCCGCTCTTAGAATCGCTCCACACTTCCCTTCAGTTATGGGGTCAAAACTGACCAGATAAATGAAGTGGGAATGTAGCCTGAGAGGGTAATTTCAGCACCAGCTAGAAAGAACCGATCAGAGGGCCAAGATCCCACTATAGCGTCAAAGAGCGTCATCAGATGATTCCACAAATTATAACAGAACCTGTTCTATTAAACTGTTGTGTACATGACAAAAACACAAGCTGTATTTCAAAGGTTTTTTTGACAAAATTTACTGTTTGGTGCAGAGAACAATATCCCAAAATAATAACCTGCCCGTAATGGAGATCCATTACAGGCAGGTTATTATTTTGGGATATGTGTTTTTCTGCACCAAACAGTAAATTTGTGACACTTATTTGTCTAAAAAAAAACTTTTCGAAATACAGCTCATGTTTTTGTCATATATACACATCTCCGTTACAGGATGGTTATTATTTTGGGATACTGTTCTCATTGCCATAGAGTTACTTTTTTCACTTATAAGGTGAAACACCTTTGAAATACAGCTTGTGTATTTGTCATATACACACATCTACATTAAACAGAGTTTATTTTATTGTAAATTTTTTTATCAAACAGTATGTCAGACAGAGAGGTGGCAGGCCCTTCTCATGGGAGGGACAGTGGCACAAATGTTCTTGGAGCAGGCACAGGTCGCAGCACAGTAACGGGACATCGCAACAGGGGTCAGGGGTCAATCTAGTGCTGCTGCAGAGAGATCCTTGTGCATAAGTGGCACAGTGGCAAGTGGCAGAATGTAATGGCTGGCCTATTTACAGGGCTGTAACATCACAGAAGCTGGCTGGCTGCCTGATTGGCTGCATGTCTGCATGTCATGGCATTAAGGGTGTTCCTTTCTTTCTCCCATAGTTCTTTGCCCCATGTCACACCATTTGCTCATGGTCATTTTAGATGCGTTACCATGAATCACGAGGAAATTCAGCTTTGTTTAGAATCAATTTTTTCCTGAAATTATAAACTAATTTCACTTCATTACAGTCGATTCGCTCATCCCTACCCTGATGGATACCTGAAATGTAGGCAATAAAATAGTCTCAACTCAGCCTAAAATGGAACCCATGATCCTTCAATCCAGTAAATTTGAAATGTTGAATCTGTCTCCTATTCATCGTTATTGCAGTAAGGTGGCTTGCAGATGGTTATTAACTTTGATATAATAAATTCCCAAATAAATGTTAAAGGGGTTTTCTAACCATACAGTTTCACAACCAAAGCCAGCTTTAGACTCACACAACCAGATCAGGTTATGAGTGGGTCTTTAGCAGTGACTAATATATCAGCCCTGCATTTCCTAACTATTGTAGTTACAGTGATATGTAAACAAGAGGTTTATAAAATGTACTACACAAGAGTGGAAGTTAGGTTACTAAACTCCATTGCTAAAAATAAGGGACTGCAGGTAGTGTCACTATGGTCTGGATTGACCGCAGCTTAAATCAATCAGATAAGACACAGAGGAGAAAGAGGTGGGAAGATGTTATCGGTAACCAGTGAAACTTGTGTACTCAAAGCGTAAAATCTACTTTACCAAAGCAAAATCAACAAAGCAATGTGTTCAGTAATAATCTTCATTTAACTTTCCCTACATGTTAAAAGCTAATCAATATGGTGAGAAAAGCCCTTTAAGTAATGACAACCTCATATAGATGTTTCCTATCTACCCCAAAATCAACACCGGGAATAAAAATGTACTGTGCTTAGAAATATTGTAGCTAAATGCATATAGTTTTTCATCTGGTATACTTTTTTGACAAATAATGTATTTGATAAGGTGAAATAGAATGAATTGTGAACATATTTAAGGAAAAGGTTAGGAAGGATTATCTCTAAATGTGGATTGGTTGGGGTAAAAAATAAAAACATCCCTTTTCCTCCCGGTTCCCACTGGGGTAATTTGAAAACACCTTTCACTCACTTTGGGGGTATGTTTCAGTGAGGAATGGGACAAACATTTCCTTTTTCTTTGGAAAGGGCACAATCCCTGCAGAGGAGTGGATTCCAAGGGATGTAATTTGGAGCAGCAGCAAACCCAGGAAGTGAGCACAACTTTATTTTCTTTATAATCCCAGTCTGGCCAGTGTGGCTGGAGAACTCTCCCCTAGATGTGAGTCAGGGCCCCGGTATTTCATTTTCATGGCTGTTTTCCAAATGTTGGGAGGCTGCGCTCACCTTCCCCAAATAATTAAAATGACCCCTAAGGCACTTATGGCCTTATGGCCACATGTATGAAAATGTCTGGGCTAAAACCCAATAGCAACCAATCGGCTCTTTCATTTTTATAGTCTCGGAAAAAGAGAGGGGCGTCTGTTTGGGTTTCATGGGAAAAAAAAAGTTGGTTTTGACCCAGACAGTTTTCATACATGTGGCCCATAGTTTTCACACACATTTTTTGCAATGCTTTTAGATATCATTTTTCAAGTCTTGTAGGGAAACCTATGGGAGTCTGTAAGAAAACAAAAAAGGAACAAAACATACCCAAAGCATGCTGCATTTTGAAAAAAACTTATGGATCCAAATAATGCACCATAAATGTCAGGAACACACCACAAATATATTTGTTTTTTACATTTGTAAATTTAAATGTTACTTCCGGCCAAAGGTGAATACACCCGACCAATGCTCTAATGAAAAAATTTCTTCCCTTTGGGGAAGGCAAAGTATATCTAAGGTAATGGAAGGGAGTTTCATATAGGTTTTTCTGAAAATATAACGTTTCACTTTTGTTCATTTTGTCTTGACAGAAATCTCGTTATGGCACTTATGCCATGCTCTTAAGAGCCAAACTGAAAGCAGGGACGGAAGACTTGGAAGCTTTTGAAAACAGCTTATTTGATTCTGCAGAAAATGATGAAGATGGACTTAAAAAGTCACGTTCTAGTCCTTCTCTAAATCTAGACCCTCCTGTCTCAGCCAACAAATCAAAATGTCACGGGTCTTCACGAGGCAGCTGCAGAACAACCCACAACAGCAATAGGCAAAAATCCTGAACTGTATAAAAGGTAAAATCTTGGTCGGTTAAAGAAAAAGTGAAGATCCCTCTTTCCTTTATATATGGTATGCTGGATTCCAAGCTGGTACCAATAAGTATTGCATGATTTAATACTTTTTACCAGTACATGCTTTGATGGGTTCATACCTGAAAGGGCATTACGAAGAAGTGGTGGGATTCCCAGAATGGATGACATGCACAATCACTGCAAGCACTGCCCAAGAGATCTTTTGTGCAAGAGGAGAACAGCATGTGAATGGAGGCTTTTCAGTATGTTTAATCCTTTTGTCTAGATGTTCTACTTTATTACATACATACAAATATATAATATATATATATATATATATATATATATATATATATATATATATATATATATAATTATATATATATATATATGCCATACATATCCAGCGGGACCATATTTTTAAATTTTATTACCAGTAACCTACCAAAAATCATTCTGATACCATTACCTTGGGTAACTGAGGGAACTTCGTAATGAAAATACATACAGCACATAAACTTTGTTGATGAAATCTTTTTTATGGAGACAATGAAGAGATGAAAGCCTCCGGTTCTTAACATAAAGGGCAATGTACAGAATTTCTAATCATTTTGTATATGTTTCACCTTCTCAAGCTAAGGAGAGGATATAGCGTAAAGGGACAAGACAAAGTGGAACTCAAATTCTATAAGGTATTTGGCAAAATGGCTTCTTCATTTTAGGATGGTGCCAATTCTTTACTGGACTCCTCCATTTTTGTGACATTTTTGCACTTTTGCTACTTTACTGAATTTGATTGTCATGCTGATATTTTGTAGTATTATTGCTCCCTTTGAAGTTTGGGAATTGTTTAGTTTCTTGCTAAAAAACAAACAAACAATGAATGTCAATTTTCTTTATAATGCTGTAAAGGGAAGTTTACACTTAATGTAAAAACGGCAACAAAGACAAAACGTTCTCTGCATGTGTCAGAAATGTTATTGAGCTGAACAGTTTAAATTGGATACACCGGAAGAATACCAGCTGGATTTCCATCTGACGTGGCTTTTTTGAAGTGGCGGTATCAGGATGAAATGAAGTTATATGGTTAGGAGTTTTGAACAACTTAGGGTCATAGGAGAAGCTGCAATTGAAATTGTATGCCAAGCTTTTAAGCCATAATACACTACCCACAATTCTTGGTAAAATAAAAAGCAGCAGTATTAGACTGTTCAGACAGAAACCACTTTTTAAGCAGCTTTAGGATGTTATGGTCAGACTTTGTTGCTAACCGTATTACCCACATTTCTCGCCCTTCATTTGAAACTGTAAGCACTTTTTATCGTTGCTTTGGCCTACACTTACCAATGTACATACACCCCACTGATATTGTTTGATCAAAATATTTGTACCGCAAAACAGTTATGGAATATGGTTCAAAGTTTACCTATAAATGTCCCAGCTACGTACATACAGTTGTCAAATACAATCAACCCAATCAGTCAGCAGAGGGCCCTTTGCACTTTTGTTGAATGCTGTTTAGATTCTTTAATAACGTCCCATTTTTATAGCTGGTGTTATAAGGGTAAGAATTGAAGATGCTTGTAGAAATAGGCAACCATTTGTATGATGCATTCACAGGAAAGTCATTAGACAAGGCTTCACTATTGACTTAATTGTAAAACTTTCTATACCTTGTAATGAATTTGTAAGCCTGATTTAATTACTCAGACTACATATGTGTAAAAGGCATACACAAACACAATTTATAAAATGCATATTTATTTAAACAAACTAAAAAAATCTCATTGTCACCCATATATACTACAAATACAGGCACCTGAACAAGAAAACAGTGGGAATGCAGGACCAAATATATGCATACTTTAAGGGCGACATGTCCAAAAAGAAGCACCGTCACGCCAGTTTTAAGGCGCATTAAATCAGTGTAAAGTGCGCCTGAATGAACGAACCTGTCAAGAATCTGGCGTGTGCTATACCTTGCTGATTGGTTGCGCCTATGTAGCATTCAAATGCGTTGTGCCTGGCATAAAACACGCCTAGTTTTGGTATATTACAGTTCATTTGCATAGAGAATAGGGTGTCAGTCAAGACAGTTTTTTTAGCGCAAAATACACTAATACAATGGCACATTCGTATTGGGACATGTCGCCCTAAGTGTACAAAAAGTTCCCCTTTAAATTACCTTATCTTTAATAAAGTGCAAGCGCTTTTCTTTTAACAAAATGCGAGTCAGCTGTCAGTGGATAAGAGGTGAACCTCTTTTTGCATACCAATACTTTTTGCACTAGCAGTTTATTAATAATTTTGTTTTTGTATTTATATTTGTGCTTGTGATCCACTCTGGTGCATGGGTGTGATCCACGCTGGACATTTCTTGTGCAGTGTACTTCAAGTCCATTGACTGGGCTAGATCAGGGTGATTTAAAGGGGAATTTATTGTACACTTTTTTTGGAGGGGCAAAATCAAGTTCATTGCAGACAGTAACAGGATTGACAAGACATCGCATTTGAAGAATACATAAAATGTCATATATGACCAGCCAATTGAAGTAAAAAGTACAAGAGTTGACAAAATGCGAAATGGTGAGAAATTTGTATATCATACAGTAAAGTTAACCAGCAATAAAACCAGAAAGGGAAGAATGCAATAGAACATTCAAAATTAAACAGTAAAACACACAGTCAGGAACATGCATACGAGCAATTAATTGCTTACCATGAGGTTAGATCGAGTAGTGTAGGAGGGGGGGACTCGAACAGCACGTATGAGGGTAGGGCCTCTTAGTACAGACACCTGTATTAAGAACTAGATGCAAACTTTGGAAAAATTATCAGGTCAGCCATGGTGATGATAAAGATCTTTCTTAAAAGGGAGAGTGTCATTAACTGAATGAATCCACTTTTGCATCGTGGGAGTATGATTAGACATCCAATGACAAGCAATTTTTTTCTGAGCAGTGAATAAGAGTTTAGTGAGACATATACGATCAGGCAAAGAGAGATAATCCTCCGGATCTAAAAATAAAAGACAGCCTTGGGTCATCAGACACCAGACACACCATCTTATCTTATTGAGAAACTTGATTACCTGATCCAAAACCCTCGTATTTTTGGACAGGACTAAAGAAGATGAATAAAGGTCCCAGAACATACATCCGGACACAACTTTGTGGACACTTAGGGTGCCGCCACGACAGTTTTAAGGCACTTAAATGTAAGTGTAAAGTGCGCCTGAATGAATGAACTTGTCAAAAATCTGGTGTCTGGTCTACCTTGCATAGTATAATAGATGTGCCTAATCTAAGCACATAACATATCATTGCTTGCATATTTGATGCGCCTACTTTAGGCGCATTCAAATGTGTCATGCCTGGCATATAATGCGCCTAGTTTTGGTTTATTTATATAGAAAATAGGGTGTCAACAGTTTTTTGGTGCAAAATACACCCAAAAATGGTGCAGCCCTAATGTGACATGTCGACCTTAATATTTGGTACGTAATAAAATTAACAAACAGAAGAACGCCAGCTGACCACACAATGTATCAGCCAAAGGAGTCGTGTCTGCCTGGAGTTTGAGGTACAGCACAATGAAAATATAGAGCAGATGATACAGCAGTCCAACGACGAACTTCCATATAGTAAAAATTCAAAAAACTTTATGGAGTGCTATGAAAACTTTATTGAGTGCCATCGTCAAGTAATGTCAAGTCAAAACTGACACGTTTCGAGTGACAACACACCCTTACTCATAGCATACACAGTACTGACCAATGCCTGTCTTATATACTAAAAACATAACAAAACTCACCTGTGCAGCTTAACCTTTGCTCCTACTCAGTCTGAAAAATGCCGACATGTCCGCAACCGTTCTAACTTATCCAAACATTTTAGAGAAGTACACAATTATGATTGTAGTGGTCTTAAAATTATGGACACCGGTACGGGGGAGAGATTTAGGTCAGATGCTACATGATCAGGAGGCATACTGGATTTTCACTCTTGACACCTCCTCTCCCAAAGGTCTAAATCTTAGGTGAGAAATTATGTTTCATTATTAATTATAGTTTATATGTAGTTTTTTTTCCTCTCTCTTTTTTTGTCCTCTCTCTTTTTATTTTGTCCTCTCTCTTTTTATTGTATACATTGTACATTGGATTATTGTGGATGTTTTTCCATCCTTAGTTCTTTGTATATACATATCTATGGGAGGATTTTTCTTTATTTTTTCCTTATGTGATTATATTATTTGGTCAGTATTCTCCCCAGTTATCTGTATATGTGTATCTTGTGTGTGTTTTTATTGTCGCACCTGGTGCCCCTTTCCTTTGCTCCACCCTCAAGCATTTTTTCTATAGTTCATACACCTAATCTTTTTTATTACTTTTTGCCAGTGCCAGGACATGGCTGTTTCCTGGCTTGGCGCATATCTGTATGTCATCGCCAGCTTAGATGTATGCTACTGGAAATGCTTGTACGGCGACATTTTTCAGACCGAGTAGGAGTAAGGGCACGTCCCCACTGCACGAGTTTTCGGCCGTTTTTTCAGCCGGTTTGCGGTTTTTCAGACCGCCTGAAAAACCGTCCGAAAATGAGCACAATTGTTCTCTATGGAAAACCCGTGCAGCAGTCCCCGGGTTTTCTGCCCGGCGGTTTTGTCGCCGGCGGACCGGCGACAAAACATTGAACATGCACAATCTTCCGTCCGGTTTCCGGACGGAACATGTGCATCTCAATGGGAGGGGGAGGGCTGTTCTCTGCTCATCGCGGAGAAAAGCCGTTCCCCCCGCGGCCGTGGGGACGGCCGCAAAACAGGACAAATGCCGGCCGGTAAACCGGCCGGTATTTGTCCACTGCCGTGTGAACGGCCCCTAAAGGTTAAGCTGCATAGGTGAGTTTTGTGACGTTTTTATTGTCTAGAGTATATAAGACAGGCATTGGTCAGTACTTTGTATGCTATGAGTAAAGGCGCATTGTCACTCAAAACGGGTCCGTTTTGACTTGACATTACTTGAGGATGCTGGCCTTTTTTAATGGCACTCAATAAAGTTTTTTGAATGCATATATTTGGTCCTGAATTCCGATTGTTTTCTTGTTCAGGTGCCTGTATTTTTTTAATGTTTTTAATGTTATTTCAATAAATGTTACGCATATTATATATTGTGTTTGTGTATTATTAAATTAGATGTGAAGTATATTGTGTTTTTCATCTTACTAGTTTACTATTGAAGTTTTTCTTGGTAGGTGTTTATTTTTACTATTTAAAGGGATTTGTGGTTTGCTGCTTCAACTGGTTCCTTCGGCTGCTGCAGTCAGTTCAAAGCTGCCACTGATTTGCATTGCCTATGTCCCCATTTGAAAATGAATGGCTTTGTTCTCCAGCTGACCACAGCAGCCGAAATTCGAAAGAGATGGTGGAGATGACAGCAGCACTGGAACTGAGGTAAGAGGAGAGGGGAGTATGTTTTTGTTTTTTCATTTAATCAGGGCATCAGCGGCCTTAATCTATTTAAGAAAAATAACTAGGACAACCACTTTAACTGATGTCCTTAAAGGGTTCTTGCCATCTCATAAAATATTCCAACATCAGTTTGAGAATAAAGGGTTTAGAATTGTGTCCCCTTTATTTTTACCTGCACAGTGGCACTGTTAGGTAAAATACATCTGAACTCATTCACTAGAAAAGGGCTGTGCTGCAGTTCCTTGGACAGCCATACAGGAAAAAACAGAGAAGGGAACACTGGTGTGCAGGGAATAATATACCATCACTTTGAGAATACCTCTTTAATTTCCACATATCAATTCATTATTATTATTTATAGGTCTGACGTACTATTGTTACAGGGACATCATTTCAAAACAAAATAATGCCACTAAGGAATAATTAATCTTTCATGCAGCGAGCAAAATGTGATTTTTAGGAGAGAATTTCTCTTATCCAGACATCAAAGCGAATAATTCAGTTTTGTGAATGGCAAACTGCTCATTAACAGTGGAAATTTACTGATATCAGAGTACTCAGGGCAAACTTCCGTCTTTCATTCTGTAAAAACTAGCAGCCATTCATTACCAGCTGCTGCAGATACTTATTAGATTTATTATGACTTTTATTTCCTATGTATCGGGACAGCTTGATGTTTGGCTCCACTGATAAAGGACAAATTGTTTGATAAAGATTTATGGATCTGTGTTTTGAAAGATAAACTTTGTCTTAGGTTAGGTTTACATGGTATTGGACAAAAAAACTCACTGAAAACCAAATCCTAAAACCGTTCATAAAACTGAGTTTTTTTGTCCAGTGCATGTCAAAAACAGCTCAAAAACCAACCTTTTTGGCGTGTTTTTGGCCCTTTTTTCAGAAATGTACAGAATTAAACACACCAAAAAAACATGTCAAAAAGTCTGGCAGTTTACATAGACCTCAATAGTAAATTTTCTGCCCTTTGTGTCATTTTTTTTGCAACATGTTTCAAAAAACGACCACAAAAAAACATTCTGTGGAGACTACAGTACATTTTTTCCTGCTAAAGTCTATGGGATCTGTTTTCATTCGTTTTTTTCAGCGGTTTCAGAAAACAAAAAAGACTGAAAACATGTGCAGTGGAGACATAGCCATACCACAGTCTCCATGAAACAGCACAGAGTAAGGTTTAATGTGTCATTTCCACATGTTCTTTGTGAAATGACTAGAGCTGATTGCTAGTACATCTCATCCAATTATTCGCAGCAATAATATGGTAAAATCTTCTTAATGGATATAACATTGTATATGTTTTTTGCAAATGGTGTTCACCTGCAATAAAGTAAGTGATCTAAACTTATTTCCATGCTAGTGAAAAAACGCTAAAGTAGCTGTTGATAAAATCACCTCCTCTTGCAATCATTGCTTTCCTGGCGTTACGACTACTTCCTCTTAAGCAAGTTTACTATGATTTCGTCTTGGCTATGGTACCATATCTGTTGTAAGTGCTGTAAATAATATCTATATACAGTAAATTACCATATAATACCTGTTTTCAGTACAGAACTGAAGCACAGCATACTTAAAATACTTGCAGGTCTGTAAATTTATTTCAAAAGGACATTTAGCTTCTTAAAATAGTAGTTATTAGAGGCATGAGTGGCATCCATTAATTAATGACATGTCGCTCATGCTTGATTATCTTTGGTGCTAATGACTACTCTTAGGGTATAAGGCCCTTTAATATTGGCATACTTGCAACCGTTATTCTGCTAGTTATTGAGAACAGTTGCTACCTTTGCTACAAGCTTTTGGATATCGGGAGGCAGAGTCAACTACTGTCAGTAATGAATGTTTCTCCTGAACTAGTTTGGGGAATTGCACGAGCAGATCAACTGGACCAACTACCCCCCCCCCTCTTCCCCCCTCCCCCAATCATGGGAAAGCTCATAAATAATTGGTAAGGGATTTCCTGCCATCCAGATGCTGGACTCAACCAGCAAGATCGACAGTAGTTAGCTATGTCCGTCCCCATATTTGGCAAATAAGTTATGGTTCAGATGGGCTTTGGTTTTTTTATCCCAAATTACTCAAACTAAAATTTTCATCAACTGTTCTCAGAATGGGTAAAGGACGACCAGTCACTTTTTTAGATTCCTATGATTTGTGTGTGTCTCTGGGATCAGTCTCGGTCCCAATACACTTTTTTCATTGCCAGACTCAGCAGAGGGTATGTCTTCCCCATCTGATAGCAGAGCTGTTCGAAAGCTGTGGCTATCAGTTTGTAAGTCAAGGGCTGCAACAGAAGCTTGTGACTCTAAGTTAGCGTCTGTGTGTGACCCCACCCCAGCAGGTGGTTCTCCCCTGTGACCCATCGCCAGCAGGTATGCAGGTCTGAGGCTTACAAGCCGCAACATTAATCTCCACATTATACACGTCATCCATTCTTAGATTTCGCCCCACATCAGGGCACAGTACCGGAATCAGTCCACAGTGTTGGGAATTGCATATCTTTGTTGTTTGGATGTCATTTAGTGGAAGGGCAGAAACATACTGAGACACCTTGGTAGAAATACAATTAGAAATTCCACTTCTCTCACTCCTCTTCCTGCTTCTTGTGCCTCTGATTCCTGTTAAAGACATGATCTTTCCTGTAATGATATCCTCAGAGTTCACTATCTCCAGGCATACTACACTCACCTCTGTCTCCATTGTCTTTGAGGCCAATAGTGATCTTGCTGCCCACTGTGACAGACTGAAGGTTGCACTTTTTCTTCCCTTTAGTCACAGCAATAAGGAAAACAGAAGGGGCTTTGTAGAAGTAGGGGAACTTTTCTTCGTATCAGGACAAGTGGCACTAAAATTTCCCACCTTGTTGCATGTAAAGCATTTGTACATGTCAGTAAAAGTATGTGTGGTTCTTGAGGCCCAAGGAGGAGTAGAGTGCCCAGATGATCAGTTGAAAGTGAGGAAGTGGTCCTTAACAGGCTTACCTCTCCTCCAGCTGGACTCAGACATGTTCCGGGCCTCTCACATATAACATATGAATTTGCCATCTGTGCATCTTGATCAGTGGTTTTGGGTTCTTTGACACAAACAAACTGCCTTACATCCGAGGGCCAGAGATGAAGAAACTGGTCGTCAAAGCTGATAACAGACAGTCCTCAGACCTGGAGGTGATTCTCAGACTGAACAACATAATAAATGAGACCCCGCTGCAGACTCCAGAACTTGCAGTACAGCTCTGAGGTGAGGTTATATTTTATAGCATCATAGTACCCTTCTTGACCAGGCGGAAGGTTAGAAAAAACTTCCAAGTCTTTGCCTCCTAATCCTGTGGTTAGATAACGTGCCCACTGCTCTCGGGCAGATGGTATTGTCTGTAGGTTTTCTCAAACTCCTGTAGAAAATGTCCAAGTCCCCTTTCTTTTCCATCGCAGGAAAGTTCTCTAGTTGGAGACTCTGTGGATTTGTATCTTAGGTTGTGATGAAGTGCTACTGTCAAGATGTGCCATCTTTAACTGTTACTCTCTCTGAATCTGGCATGGAAATTTGTATATGTGCTGTGCATTGAGTGCATGTATGACAAATGTAAGCCAGTACCTGCAGAGTATGCAGATATAAGTAAAGTGTGTCCAAAGACCTCATGTGTGCAGAATGTGTCCATATCTGTATATTAGGATTAGAGAGATTCTGTAAAAATTAAAGCGTATCAGGCCATGTTGCTAAGTGCACCATTTATGATGTAATGGGAGATGCAGGACTGTCTTGGAGGATCAATATTCTACCCAAATTTACCATCGTACCCTAAGGCTAACACAGTACATTCCTTTTTTTTTTTTGCTTTAGTCTTAAAATACTTTTGATTTGCCATGTTTTGTCAGAAACATTTTCAGAGGTCAAACAAGTGTTTGAAGTCTTTGCCTTGGGCACCACAACTGCTTCTGCTGCCCATGGCTTCCTACACTCTTTGCCCCTCTAATATTTTGACTGACTTGCCTGACATATGCATAGTTTATTTCACATACTGCTGTACAGGTAAGGTCCATTCACATCTTGTTTTGGCAGCCCATTTGTGGTATCCATAAGATGACTCTCAACAGTTATTACAGTGAGGGCAACGCTATAGATTTCTATTTAGCAAATGTTTAATGTCTACCACGCCTTTGAGTCCAATGCAGAAACTTTATACGTTCACTAAATAAAGCAGATCTTGTCCAAGTAGGAGTACGTTTGCCCTGTAGAATCTATGGCCCTAGACACCCTTATGATAACAGTAATATATTATCATGCAATTTGTGTCTTATCATGGTAACTGTTGGAATGCATTTTTATAAACAGGCTGCCAAAACTAGATATGAATGAGGCCTAAAAACTTCAACTTTGTTACAACAGTTTTTCCCAGGTGAATCGGTTTCGGCACTACCATATAGCTCATAAAAGCTTAATATTTACAAGATAGTCATCTACTATATTTAGTGTGTGAATATGTATTGTAATGTATTTTGGCAATTTCCTCTGTTATCCACAAAGCTTGGCACTTCAGTAAATTTTAAAAAAACGTTTTATTGCGAATTGGATGGATGTCTTTCGTCGTCTCACTATCACGCAAGGATTATGGTACTGTGTTGATAGGTCACAGGGTTAAATAGGATTTGAGGGAGCCACTGATTTATTAGGGCGGTAAAACAAAAATACATATAATAGAAACATTTATAAACTTAAACCCTATACTCCCGTACATACAATCCATGCCATTTTCTAATTTCCGTAGGAAAGCGGAAACTATGCGAAACAGAAAATGTTGAAGTGAAATGCCCCAACTACTGGGGTTCTATTACAATAGGTGCGGAAAGGTTTGTGCTCGCAATAAAGAATACTTTTGTGGGTTTTGCTGGTGGGGGGATAAAAACAAAACATAGGATATGTAAAGTCCATTGTGTAATAGAAACTGTGTAGGATATTCTCAGCGTGTAAATCGAATATTGTAGGCCTATGTTCCATTACATTATTGGCGCTATAAAAAACTTTTTAAATAAATGACCTCAAAAGAGCTTGTATTGCCGTTCATGATTTGAAAACTACAGAGGCCAAATGGGTAAAAAAAAAAAAAATGTTAATGCACATCTTGCCACACCAACCCTTATAGGAACAGAGTATGCCTTAGCCTTTGATAGGCATTCGCTTCATAAATAAAACATCCCCCTCCCTTATGATAACAGTAATATATTATCATGCAATTTGTGTCTTAAAGTGGTTACAATAAAATAGTGGTTATACTTTTATTATAATAATTGTTGTATGAGTGGTGCATCTATAATTTACAGTATTATCAAATAATTACAGTATACTTGCTACTTTATTTGACAGAAATAGCTAGTGAACCTGTAATGTTGTTCCATGTGAGCTATGTATGATCGAATAACAAGAACCTTCATTCGAATATCTAGGGAGCTCCTATTTTATACAATTTGATATTTCTGGTTAAGCTTAGTTGAAATACCGCACCTATGCTAGAATAATTATAGAGGCCGTTCTCAAGTCAATGCATATAGTAGATTTCTACTCAAAGAATCGGGACCTTGATATGTTATAGAAGATCAATCATATATTTGACTCTGAAATATTTGTAAAATGGATATGTAAATAAAAGATTTCATCATTTGAATCTAATGCCATGCTCTTTTATTTTTGCTGTTTATTTACTGTTTTGATTTCTATTTAGTGTACAAGAAACAACACATTTTTGTCTGTTTTACTTAGCTCTGTTACCTCATTAAGACCATGAGGCATTAGGCACTGTAATTTATAAATCCAAAGGGTCTCACTAATGTATTAAATCTATTTGAGACGTGAGGTGAGACATGGACATTTCATTTGGATCTGCTTCATGATGCTTAGCGTAATGTCTCGAGACCCTATGCATTTGAAACCGCTTCCTTATGTTTGCTCTATGACCATTCGGTCTCTGGTGTATCTTTTAAGTTGTCCTGCCTGGCACCCACATTGGCAGTCAAACAAAAATATTACATTGTTGCTCTCACATGTGAAAATGTTAATTAATTGTTTTCGTAATATTTCCCCAGAATGTATGGAGTTTAGATCTGGTTTCCCTTCCAAGGTTTTAATATCTAGTAGCGCAATGGAAGCGCTATCTGTGGGCTTATCGCAGATTTATAAGACACGCCCTTGGTTTCACTCCCATGGGTGATTCTTTGTTTGATTTCCTTTTGACTCCTTAGTAGCTCGGCTTGGAGCTAATAAGTTCGTTTGTCAAAGTCGTCGATGGTTTGGCAAAACACATGATGGATTCTTTTGTATCCTGTGTCTCCCATTTCCTCATTGCTGTTTGTAGCATGATATTAAAAGGAATGAATGAAATCGATGCTCCAGACGCGCCCCATTACCTCACTGCATTCAGGCGCACCAACGCGCTGCGAGATTGTGTGGATCACATGGCGTGTTTCTCCGGTTTTACTACTTTCGGAATCAGGACTGGAAAGTAGTAAAGACTAGCCATATATTGTACTCCTTTTTAATTGTTTTATACAATTGCTCAACTAAGAAGCGCTTGTGGTATAGAAATTTGATTATTCCCACCCTAGTGGGGACTCAACATTACAGTAAAAAAAAAATTAAAAGTTCAACTTTTTCACTTTACAAATATAAAAATAGAAAGTTACATATAATTGGTATCACCGCCTTTGTAAAAGTCTGATTTATTAGAGAAATATCAAATCATCGTGTCTGTACGCGGATACAACTGTTATTCAAAGGAGTAAAAAAATTCGACCAAACAGCAAAATTGTGTTTTTTGGGTCATCTTCGAACATTCTCTCTAAAAATTGGAATTCAAAAGCTATCCTCGCGAGAAAAAGTTGCTATGTGTTTTCTTCGCAAAAACTGGTAGCAATAAAACAATTACGCTTCAGCACGCAAAAATTTTTCTTTTTTTTGGATTCATTGTTTACACACGAGTACCAAAACATAATGAATAACATGTAAAATATACAACCTGTAGAGTGTAGTCAGTATTACAAATACTATCATTTATACCAAAAGACCTCCCTCGCAAAGCCATGGCGCAAGAAAACTTTTTTTTCATACACATTTTGCCCGCTCTTTAGATTTTTTTTTGGTTTTCACCAATAGGTAAGAGAGTAAGTCTGTATGTCCCGCAAAATATGCGGCAAAAATCCCTCATATGTCATATGTAAATGGAAAAAAGTAGAAAGTGTTGGCTATGGAGAGAGCGAGAGAGGGGAACAAATCGATATGTGGATCAAAAAAACTAATAGGCTGAGGTGGGAAAGGGGTTAATATGTGCGTACAAAATGCTTATTTTAACAGATCTATAATTTGTTTATGCTAACTAGTTTGTTTATACTTGTTTTGTTATATAATATTGTGTGACATTTTTTAGCATTTCTTGGTGTAGTTAACTTGTCAATGTTTTTTTGTCTATTACTCTTAAATCTCATTCAATAATTGTAGTAGGTTCTCTCGTAAGTAGAAGTTGTGAAGAGCTGGAGGGATAAAATTATCCTAAAAAAATATTGGATAAGCGATTCCAAGGAGTCTAAACCATTTACCACTGTAAGACACAAATTGCATGATAACAAGGGAGGGGGATGTTTTACTTACTAATGAAAAACTTCTTATCGGAAGGCTAAGACATTATCCGTTTCCTATGAATGGTTGGGTTTCAAGATCGTGCAAGAACTTTTTTTGGGGATCTATTCAGCTTCCGTAGTTTAAAAATCGTGAACGGTCATAGAATTCTTGAATCCGCATACCAAGGTTTTTTTTTTTTTTCCCATACAGTGGTAGTCTACAGACCTTGTTAAGGGCTATCTACAGGAAGATTTGCTCTCTGGCAGATGATTATTTAGATTAACTTTTTTTTTAAAGATAATTATCTCTGATATATGATGTTTTTTTTTCAATTTGATACAGTATATTTTTTCATATACAGTTCTTTAATATTTCATGTGTACATCTGGAAACTGGGGAGACAATGTACAGCTGTGTTTTTATTGTTTTCCTCGCAATTTTAGGAATAAATTCTCATAATATTCTACACGTACATGAAGCACAATTTCTGTTTTTTAGGCAAGTATGTTTCCAGTGTGTGTAAGACCTACGCGTACATTAACTGGACAAACAGGAGAGACTTTAAATTAAATCTTTTCATTAAAATATTTTATAATCATCTGTTGAGATGTTGTATATGGACTCCCTAGTTAACTCTCGATCACTTGTTGGGAAATGTCGTAATTGTCAACATTCAGATATTAATGATCCTTTTTTTTAATGAAATGATTGGATTTACGCATATCCTCTGAGTCTGCAACCAAAATCTATTTTACCATTTTTCCTACCAACCTTTTATGCGGCATAATATCAAATGCTTTAGAAAAATCCAGATATATTAGATCCAGTGCCTCACCCTGATCCAGTCTAGAAATAATCTCCTGATGAGATTAGTTTAACATGAACAATATTTCATAAACCCAGTTTGGACCTGCATTATGCATTTATTTTTATTTAGATACTCCGGCATAGCATCTGTTAGAAAACCTTCAAACATTTACCTACAACAGAAGTTAAACTTAGCAGTCACTTTTTGACCCCTTTTCTAATATTGGCACCGCACTTTTGGTGACTTTTCATTGTTAGATTTCAAAAAAATACTTTTTATTTTCCCATCTTTGCATTAATCATGGGTATCAGAGATCAGTTGTTCTCATGGTTTGCTTTTCTACAGGAAATAGAAAAGGAAACGTATATACACGTTTATAAATGTTTCTGTTAGGCTATGTTCACCAGCTTAACTGCGGGAATGTAATTTACGCCCCGCAAATTTCTGCCGTGTGGCCGGAAGAGGGCCGGGAGCGGGGGACGTGGAGTGGGGGGACGGCACTTTCGGCCGGCCATAGTTGCATTATCAGCGGCGCGCATTCTCGCCCGTCACTGGTTTAATTCAATGTCACTTTCTCACGCAGGGAGGGAGACGGTCAAACCTTAGTTCTCTCATGTGAACTGTGGATTTACCGTAATGCACATGGGGCCGTTTTCAGGCCCGTAATTTGCGCTCTTCCGGCGCGTGTATTACGGACCGAAATATGGCCCATTTTAAGCCGTGTGAACATGGCCTTATATGTATTTTTGTTTTAATTGTAAATTAAATGTAGCTGGTTAACATCATGTGTACTGCCCTAATGAATCAGTGGCTGTCTCAAATCCTATTTAACCCTGTGACTATCAATCATGTAACAGTGTCTTATGATACAAAACGCGTCTTCCCAATCTGTAATAGAGAGTTTTTTAAATCTGCAAACCCAGTTAGTGAATAATGGAGGAAATTACCACTATATCTGTATACCATAGAGATCCGGGCTAGGAGTATCTGGCGCTATTCAAAGTAACCACATCTAACTCAGAATAACAAGTGAGCGGAGAGTTGTACCTCACAACACATTAAGTTGAGCATGATTGCTACTTTCTTTCCTATTGATACTACACAAGGAAGCATTGTAGGTTCAAGCTCTACAAGGCCTTTCCCAGGCACGGGTGGTCTGACTAGTGACTTGTATAAGGGGAGATTGATGTTCTCATCATTTGCATCTATGCCCATGATTCTATTTGCCTTGGCAACTGATGCCTGAAACTGGCTGCTACAATTAAGTTTACTATCTACTAGGATTCCTAGAAGTCCTTCTCCATGTCACTTTTACCCATTGTTTTACAGTTTAACAAGTAATCATGGAATGGATTTTTCCTTCCAGTGTGCATAACCTTGCATTTATCTGTGATAAACCTGACAGAATATATTAAAAAGAATAGGGCCCAAAACTGATCCACTACTAACAGGAATCCAGTCTGAGCCAGTTACTTTACTCACTTGGAAACATTTTTCCCAGTCCAAGCATTCTCATATTAATGCTGGAAATGCATTATACATTTATTTTTAGTGAGATACTCCAGTATAACATCTGTTAGAAAACCTTCAAACATTTATCTACAACTGAGGTTAAACTTAACGACCTATAGTTTCCAGGATCACTTTTTGACCCCTTTTTGAATATTGGCACCACATTTCCTATGCACCAGTCATTTGGCACTTACCCAGTTATTATACAGTCCATAAATATTAAGAATAGGGGCCTTAGGACACCTGGGAGTATACCATCAGGACTTGGTGATTTGTCTATTTTAATCTTCTTAAGGTGGAGCTGCACTTCTTCCTGGGTTAAACAAGAAACATTTAAGGTGGAGTTTACCTCATCCCTCTGCTCATCAACAGGAAGGTCATCCTCCTCGGTAAACACAGAGGAGAAAAAATTGTTTAATAAGTTTGATTTCTTCTCATCGCCCTCCACAGTATCTCCCTTGCTACTTTTCATGGGGCCAACATTTTCATTGTTATATCTTTACTATTTATACAGTTAAAATATATTTGGGGGTTAGTTTTACTTTCTCTGGCAATCTGCATTTCTGTCTCCAGCTTTGCTGCCTTTATCACTATTTTACATAATTTATTTTTTTTCGTTATAGCTTTTTAGTGCCTCTTCACTGTCCTCCTGTTTAAGTAGCTGAAACGCTTTCTATTTGTCATTTATTGCCTGCTTTACATCTCTGTTGATCCATATTGGTATTTTCCTGTTTCTAAACATTTTCGGCGACATGTTCTAACACGCCAACGCCAGTTTTTTGGTCTATTTTGCGCCAAAACCACTTTTCATGATGTTATCATTTAAACACGTTGCTGTAATGTCGCCACGTATGCTGTTTTGCGTAAATGCTTTGATGTTTTTTGTGCTTATTATGGAAAATAATAAAATTCAGTTAAACAAAAAACACACACATATATATATATATATATATATGTATGTATATATTGTAACGCTTCACATGCGTTTGGACGCCATCTTGTACCGTCCTGGGGTTCTTTAGCCGCTTTGATAAACGGAATTGCTGACACAGGGTTCTCTTCAAGTCTGGATTTCCACCAGCTTTATTTATCAACACAGGAAAAATATATACGGTATACAAAATTAAACCCTAGGCCGTCTAGCCACTAACTACATATACAGTAGAGACCCTCTCTAACCTGCGGTCAGGACCTACTGTCCAGCACCGACAGCACTGTACTCTCCTAGTACACTTCAGGCTTCCGTCCAGCCTGGGGGTAAGAGCCCTCTCCTCAGCTCCTCTGCTGCTCCACTCTCAGGTAGCAAGCCACAACCCCCGATTACCTGGATAGACAGGCTTTTAATATGGTCTCCAGGGATGTTCCAAAATACCCGTCTGGAACAGTGGGGACGGCAAACCCACCCAACGCTATCGCCGTCTCGGGAAAAGCAACCCATTACTAGCCGCATTGCAGCCATGCTAGGTACCTGTGTCAGTAACCTATGGTTACTGACGCCAAATAGTTGCTTTCCCCCACCAAACCCAGGTTTTTGGTGGCACGTCTGCAGCCGGTATACTGCTGTATTCCACCTAGTGGCAGGAACATGCGACTGCCTGCTGTCGCTCTGCCAAATATCCCCCCCTTTGAAAAAGGCCGTAGGTCTTTCTCACCCTGCACAAAACTCCCTCCAGGGTCAAAGTTCCTACTTTTTGGTATGACTTTACCTAAGTCAGACTGCCCTATGTTTTCCTGAGCAGTACCCATACTCTCAGGGGAACTATACTCCAGTTTCACAGCCTGTAGAAATATCTTTTCCCCCATGAACATGCAGATTTTTCCCATTTGTTTCTCTGCTATCATCTGCCATGTGGTCTCCAAATTCCAACTGCACATAACCAGAATCATACATACCATCCAGGTTTACTACCTTCTCCCAGGTACCTGAGGGCAATAACTCCCTTACATCTGATACTACCAAACCCCAGCCAGTGCACTCACCATAACTATGGGACATATCCACAGACTTTTTATCACTGTTTTTTCCACTCTCTGCAGGCCCATAGTAAAGCCTATAGTTTTTGCCATCACCAGACTTCTGGCAAGCACTGACCGTATGCGGACTCTGAGGCTCAACTGGTTCTTTTACTGGCCCATGAAGTTCCGCTGAGGGTTCCCAACCTTCACTTATGTCCACCTAGTGGCAGGAACATGCGACTGCCTGCTGTCGCTCTGCCACAATATATATATATATATATAATAACTATATATAATATATATATATATATATATATATATATATATATATATATATATATATATATATATATATATATATATATATAACCACAACACATCAAGGTATACTGACAGACTAATGAGGTGATACAAATCTACTCACCACCTCCCAGTAACAGCAGTGTAGTCCAGTGATTCCTTATTCTGTATGAATCATTGCAGAGTTAACATACTCCACACAGAATACCCCTAAAAAGTTTACCATGGAGCTCCATAAGGGGAGTGAGTCAAAACCAAATCAAAAAGTTGACCTAGACGCGTTTCTCCAAAGATATTACAATCTTTTCCTCAGTAGGTTGGGGTAGTCGCAAAAACCAGTACTATTCACAAATGGGGTTGAAAGGACATGGTGTTGTCCATACTGTCAGTATGCCCACTCATTAAAAGGGGATGTATCGCTTCTTCAGTTGGGCTGTTCTCTTGATGCTCTCACTTCCTGAAATCCAGGGGCGTTTCTTCCCCTCCCAGCTGGGTGTTTCTTAACTGAAGGGGGATGACATCATCCCCCCTTCACTGTTTATGCTGGCTCCAGTGTGTCCTCCCTCCACATATCACTGTCCTCTACCTATGCAGTCTTATTTTGTAAGAGCTGTCTACATGCCACAGGCCTGCATTCATTCTACAGAGCCTTCTAGGAACTCAGCACTGATCTCTCACAGCTGGAGCTTTGCTCCAGTAGCATCCATCCAGAGCACAGATTTGTCTCCCTGCATGTTTACATAAGGCCCCGACGCATAATTCTGCTGTTTTCTGATTGTAGCAGTAGCTGCAGTGTCAATGAGGAGCAGTTAGCTGTATAGAGTGAAATTTTTGTTGACCACTTACACGCAGGAGCATTAAGGCACCGTGGCACAATGCTGCTGTTTTCTGATTATAGAGACAGCTGCAGTGTCAATGAGGAGGCAGATAGCTGTATAGAGTGAAATTGTTGTCGGCCCCTAATTCTGAGTGAGAGGCAGGAATGCAAGCTCCGTGAATACGGCCGTCCAGGGGCAGAACAGAATGTAAATTATTAGAGCCCTCAGCTAATGAAATGCATGGAGGTGGGATCCGACTATCCAACCAGCACTGGAGAAATTTGTTTACAGAAAACGAAGATAAGGAATACTGTGAAAACAAGACAGTTTTGCTAATGACATCCAATTGCAAAGTTGCTTGTTTTCACTGTCCCCTAATTCTGAAGGCCATTTAATAAAATGATACAACCCCTTTAAGGCTCCAGTAGGACTCTTTATAGTCAAATGTGTCAACCTATCAACCAATTAGAAACAAGATATCGTACTTACAAAGTGCTCGTCCAATAAATGAAGTCCTCCTATTGTAACTGAGTTATCCTCAGTTAACCGCATTAGTTCAAAGTCTCCTAGTCACGACTGCGGATGTCGCGCAGTCGCAATACATTCTCACAATCGTGTGTGTACTGCGCATGTCCTTCAAAACTCAATACAGAAGCACCTCCATCGCAGCTACACATTTACTGCGCATGTGTCACGACAATGCAGAGACCTATACAGCATAAACCTCACACTATTAGTCTCAATGCACCGCACACATCACTAGGCAGCGGTGCCGTCCAGCAATCACATTAAATGGACAACCCAGCCAACATTTTGTTCACCATAACATATTAAATATTATAAGGTTAACTTAATCAAAATAAAAAAATATTAGCGTAATTGCATTGATTTATAAGCAATACTCACTTATCCCCCGGTATAGCGGACTTCTGAATAATATGTCCATTCACATTCAATAGGTGAACTTAGAGGCCAATAAATCACCTAAACCATGCTTAACGGAAATACATAAACAAAAATGGAGTAACAAACACATTATTTAAAAAAATGACTGGATTGACGCTATTGAGACGATATATCCAAAAACATTCTTTACAGAGAATCAATTGATCCCAATTGCCTCCCCTCATTGTTTTTTTCACTACATCAATGCCTCTGAATTGCAATAATTCCATACGTCCATTGTGATTCAAATGCATATGTTTTGCTATTGGGGTATCAGCTATCCATCTTGATATCCCCAATGTGAACGCCTATCCTTCCATTCTGTCTTAGTTTTGCCAACATAATCCATTGGGCAAGGGCAACTGGCTACATAAAAAAAAACCCTGTTGTTGTACAACTGATGAAGTTCCTAATCTCAAACTTTTCATTTGTCGACGAGCTTTTGAATTCTTTGCATTTGATCACAAATTTGCAAAATTTGCATTTTTCACATTGGAAGCAACCCATCAGTTGTCTACTCAACCAATTTTCACTTCTAGCAGATACAAAATGGCTTTTCACTACACTACGTCCTTTCCGATAAGTGATTATCGGACAGAATATTTTTCAGCGTCTCATCCTCTAATAAAATCTTCTAAAACTTCTCTATAATAGCTCTCACTTCACGGAAACCATTATCAAAATCCCCAATGATTCTCAGATCACTTCTTTCCTCCTGTTGTCCTCTTGCTTTGGGTATCAGAAGCGTGCATCGCTCTTTACCCAATGCTCCTTGATACGCTTCTTTAACCCCTTAACGCCGGAGCCAGTTTTGGCCTCTCTGACAGAGCCCCATTTTTGAAATCTGTCATGTATCACTTTAGGTGAGAATAACTTTTTGACACTTTAACCTATCCATGTGATTCAGAGATAGTTTTCTCGTGACACATTGTACTTTAAGATAGTGAGAAATTTTGGTCCAAAAAATCCTTGTTTATTTGTAAAAAATATAAAAATGTGAAAAATTTGAAAAAATTTACCAATTTTAAACTTCAAAAATTTCGTGTGTAAGACAATAGTTATTCCACTCAAAATAGTTTTATAACTAGCATCTACCATATGTCTGCTGTAGTTTTTGGGATAATTTTTTTTAAAATGTCTTTTTTTTTTTACGACATTAGGGGGCTTAGAAATTTAGTAGTAATTTTAAAAATTTTATACATTTTTAGGACCAGTCCCCGTTTCTGACGTGACTTGATTGACCTGTATGTTAGATAACCCCCATAAATGACCTCATCTAAGAAACTACACCCCTTAAAGTATTCAAATTCGCATTTAGGAAGTTTATTAACCCATTAGGTGTTTCACAGGAATTAAAGCAAAGTGGAAGTGAAATTTTCAAAATTTCACTTTTTTGCAGATTTTCAATTTTTATGCATTATTCATAAGAATACGGTAATGTGATCAGGGATATACAACTTAATATTGATTCCCCAGATTATAATGCATTTCCAGCATTAATATGAGAATGCTTGGACTGGGAAAAATGTTTCCAAGTGGGTAAAGTAACTGGCTCAGACTGGATTCCTGTTAATAGTGGATCAGTTTTGGGCCCTATTCTTTTTAATATATTCTGTCAGGTTTATCACAGATAAATGCAAGGTTATGCACACTGGAAGGAAAAATCCATTCCATGATTACTTGTTAAACTGTAAAACAATGGGTAAAAGTGACATGGAGAAGGACTTCTAGGATTCCTAGTAGATAGTAAACTTAATTGTAGCAGCCAGTTTCAGGCAGCAGCTACCAAGGCAAATAGAATCATGGGCAACATGTTCTAACACGCCAACGCCAGTTTTTTGGTCTATTTTACGCCAAAACCACTTTTCATGATGTTATCATTTAAAAACGTTGCTGTAATGTCGCCACGTATGCTGTTTTGCATAAATGCTTTGATGTTTTTTGTGCTTATTATGGAAAATAATAAAATTCAGTTAAACAAAAAACACACACACAGTATGACACGATGTCGCTAAGACACTATAATCTCTCAGGTTGCCAAGCAACAGCACAACACACAGTAGGGAATAGATGACTGATGCCTAAAAATCACTGCTCTTTCCATTTTCTGAATTATGGATTTAGTAATTTATTATGTTTCTAAGATAATTACTTTAATGTAAAGTAATGGCTTTAATAGAGTAGGCCGGGAAATAAATTCATTACTAGTTATCTATATGAAGAAAAAAATTATTGACCAACATATTGTTCACAGCACAAAAGTATAGTTGTGCAATAATTTACATGCTTTATCAAACTTGCTCTGTTGTGCATATATTTGTCTTTCACAGGAAGTTGTGTCTTTTCCTCCAGGATTTTCACTGTTGTGACTTTAGAGAGCTGAACAAAGTAAAATTACCAGCCCCACCTTATCGTGTGCAAGGAGCAGTACCACAACCAGGTTGAGACCTCCTCTGCAGCGCATGCGCAGTCTTGAGAAGTGGCATATGTTAGGGGGATGCAGGTGGATGTTGGGATTTGTAGTCCTTCCTCAGAGAAGAAAGTTGAGCAGCAGCCCAGGCATCCTAACAGACAGAAATACAAAGTTCAAATTTAATAGTAATGGCACGATGAATAATGTTTTCTTGTGTTTTTGACCTTTTTAATTTTTTGTTTTACCTTTCTGTATTACTCCTTTGAAGAAACTGATGGCAGGTCCAGAAGTTGTTTTTTTTTTTTTAAGACTCTGTTACAGTATATTGTTGTGATTGTAATTTGCCATTAAAGTGTAACTTGGCATTTAAAGAAAAAAAAAGTTTTTGCCTGGGGTTTATTATCCACTCTGAAGAATCTTATCCACCTGGCGAAATCTGCATTTGCGGCTGGACACATTTCAGGCTAAGACAAATGATGGGACCTTTGCAGACATTTGGATGCAATAGGTTTGGCATAATTAGTTACCTGCATACAGATGACTAGTGCTTGCAGATGGCATCCATATAACATTGTGTGGTATGGCATTACATTCTCTATAATTATAAATGTTTTAACATCATTTACATTTATTCCTTATGCTCATACAAGTTGGGTCCCTTCTTAGACCCAAATTGTAAACTCCTTGCCCACCCCCTAAAAAACAACAGTTTTTAAATTCTATTGATTCTTTCTTTTCTCATCATGAACATTAGCTGATCTTCTGAATTGCAGGAACAAACAGCCACAATACTTTTTCTAGGATTCTCAGCACATATTGCACAGGTTAGCCAAAGGCATATTAAGGAAGGAGGTTAAGCAAATATCTGAGACTGACACAACTATGGCTTTGATTGATTTTTATTTGTACATTGCTTATCTTCTTGTGAGCATGATTTTCCAAATCTTTTTGAGCTTTGGAACATTTAAATGTTATGTTTGTCCTAATAGCATCTAAACCCTAAATGGAATCGTAGTTTACATGTCCCTCTCATCATCTTGTTATTGTTTCTCTGAAGGAAATGGGGGGCTGCAAACCATTACCCCTGTCACTGTCAGACAGCTAGAGATAGGTATTGGCTGCTTATGTTTTCTTTGAAGATGATTCTGATTACGTTTAAAACAATATTTTAATGTTTTCTATTTCCCTTCTGTAATTCTGGTTGATTGCAAGTTATGCACCCATGATATGCCAAACTGTTTACTGCGTAAAGGATCTGTGTTCCGTTTTATTTCCCATTCATTTACTGAATTAAAATGATTCTTTGCAGGTCATGTGTAAGAGTATTTATTCACACTACGACTGTCTTGTACACTACATTATAAATTGCACTATGGGTTGGTTTAGACCCAGGCCCCACTTGGCATTTTGGTGCAGTTTTTTTTTGTTTTTTGTGTGGCCAAAACGAGAAGTGGAGCCTACAGAAAGAAGAAATATGACCATTACACAGGTTAGTGTACTTCAGTTGTTACTTAAAAAAAGTTGGGGATATTTGGATTTTGGTTGAAATTTCAGGATAAATAAAAAAAATTCTTGAAAATGCTTTTTTTAAATGAACTAAATGAGACTATTTCTTAACATTAGAATACACGTCCAACTGTTCAATGTTTCAGCACTTTGTCCCTGATCTCTAACAAGGAACTTAATTGCAACAAGTGTTTGATCTCTGAATCGCTCAATAAATTTAGAGACTCAATTTGAATTGGGATTTAAACAGTCCTCCTCATCATGCTGTTTACATTTTGACATCATAAACCCAAAACAACCCTTAAAATTTGTTTAAACAGCCTTTGGATTTTTGAATTTTCAAGCGGGTTTTCCAACGGAATGGCCCTGACTTTTACGTCCAGCGGGTTTCAAAAGATAAAAAATTTTTTTAAGACTACCTCCCAAATTTCCCGTTTACAAAAAGCATTTAATCCGTGGTGATGTGCCAAATGCCCTCCACTACTTTATTTTCTGACCACAACTTTTTCTCATTTCTCTGTTGCAACCTGCGCTGACATCCCAAAGCTCATCCCACTTCCATCTGGGGGCTTAAAAAACTGTATGTTCACCCGAAATTTCACCAAAAGCCAAAAAAACTAGTATGTAACGGTGATACCTTTGTCCAAGGTTTTATACATTTAATTTTACAAAAAAACATTTATTTATTTGGGGTTTTTAAAAATTTTCCCTTTTTTTTAAAATTATTTTTTGTTATTTAATTTTCCTTCCGGTCCAGTGCTCCACCATCCTCACCCCCGGGGGGTTCTTGTTCCCTTTGTGTCTTCTTCAAACAAGTTCACAGTACTCCCTAATTCATGCATGGGGCCTTTAACACCCAAAGATATTAGGGCTCTGCCGTTTTTAAGCAGATTATGTTTAGACTTTCTGTATAGAAGAGGTTCGTGCAAGCTCTGGAAACAAACTTTTAATAAGACTATAAAAGTTCCACATAGAAAATAGATTTATTTGTAGTAAAAGCCTTTAAATAACAGTAACAATAGAGAATGAAATAGAGTTTAGAATAGTGGTCTCCAACCTGTGGATCCCCAACTAGTGTACAACTGCAACCCCAGCATTCCCGACTGTGACTCTTGGGGAACTCTTGGAGATGTAGTTTCACAACTGCTGCAGAGCCACATGTTTAGAAGATAATATGAACTTGAACATGTGAATAGTATGAGCTGTTTCTCTTGAATTTCACAACATTTCTCATTATTACTCAATTTAGTAAAATATTTTGTATTCAGTTGTTCATAAATGCAGGAATCATTTTCATACCAAAAGTCCTAACAAGTTGTTCCTGCATATTACTATAAAACAGCACTTGTTTTTTTTTTGGCATAAAAATAAATTTGGATGCTAACCTGTGGGTTTTCCCCTTGGGCTGGTGGTTTTGGGGGCTCTTTTTCCCCCTGGGGGGAAAAGCTGCCCCTCAGGTGGCAAGGGCCTGCCTTTAAACTTAGGGGGCAAAAACTTTTGGGAAATTACAAACCATTTTTTAAAAAATGGGTTATTTTAAAAATGTTTTAAAACCCAAGTGAGTTTATTATTTGGAGCTTTAGCAAAATCTAATATTCTTCATAAACTAACCCCTTTCAATTTTTCCAAATTTCATGCAAAGATTTACTTATTAGATCTTAAAAGGGGTTTTTACATATGCTTTCAGTCTAGTTCTCTAGGCTCCTAAAATGTTGGATTTTTGGGTTTTCACCTTCAAACATTTTTTTCAGGGGGAGGGTTTCCCCCAGAATGATTCTAGACTGTGATTTTTTGATGTATTGTCGAATATAACAAACAGCAAAGAAATAATCCATAGTTTATCCCATCAGCCACTAAGTTGAAGCTTTCAGCATTAATAGGTCTCTTGTGTCAAAGAGTTTATTATTATTACTGTCCACTTGCTGGTTCTGTACTTGGTGCAAGTTCGTATGTTGGAAAAACCTTTTTAAACCGTCGGGGGAAGGTTTTTTGGGTTCAGGGGGCGGGAAAATTGTTTTAATGCCACCCGGCTTCCATAGGCACGTCCCAAACCCTTTGGCTCTTAAGTGGAAAAATTTTCGTCCAACAAATTTTGTGTCCTTTTTTCTATTTTGCGATTATAATTGAAAGGATGCCCCAAAAACAAACCTTTTTTGAATGTAAAACCCAAAAAAACTGGTGACCTCAGGGAAATGCCAGTGCCCACCACATCTACAGATCTGTAAGCTAGTGCCCTTTAAGCTGCTGCTAAAATGATGGCACACTAATATCTTGCCCAATCAGTGATGTCAGCACGCAGTTTCCTTTTGGTCACATTAACATTCCTTAAAGGGGTTTTCACAGGAAGCTTCAAATTCTCACTGTCTGTGGTTCTATAGCAGTGATTAAATATACTTATTTAGCTTCCAAGCTTTATAAAGACATACAGCACTCTCCAAAATGAGTACACCACTCACATTTTTGTGAATATTTTATAATACAACAGGACAACACTGAAGACTGCACTTTAAACCTATGGGCAACTTTGGGTCGGTTCGGGAAGACCTTCCCCGGGCCAAATTAAAATTTTCCCATTCAAATTTTCAGACAAGGGGTATTTTAAACAATACTTTATATTTTACTCATAACACACAGTCATTTGTATATTTTATGTATATTTTAAAAATGGATACAAATGACTGTTTGTTATGAGTAAAATACCGCTGTGTCTGCACATTTGGATGGGAAGTTGTAATTAGAGAGCCTGGGAAGTATCTCCCAGACCGTCCCAAAGCTGCCTAAAGTTACTCCTATCCCAATTAAAATTTTGATAAAGGATTCTTTTATAGCATGAAAAATTGGTGTTCCCTCAAAATAACACACAACCATCAATGTCTAAACCACTGGCAACAAGAGTGAGTACACCCAGGGCTGTATTTCCCACTAGGCACCCGTGGGCACGTGCCTAGGGCTGCGCCTGTTAGGGGGCGGCACTGCAGCAGGAGTCCTTTTTTTAAATTTTTTTCTATTTTCCCCGGGGGACCCCCACCCCCCCCAGGGGTTTGGAGGCCCCGAGGTTGCGGCCGGTAGTGACTATCATTGGTGGCAGCGGCGTTCGTCCCCATTCCCTGTTTTTTGGTGTTTTTTTGGTTTTTTTTGCAGAGCGGCAACGGACAACGGAGCGCCGGTAGGGACATACTGCTTCCCCCTTCCGACACTCGGTTGTAATGACAGACAGCATCAGCAAGCTGCGCTGGGGGGCTGGCGGCAGGTGAAACATGAGTGGGGGGCTGGCGGCAGGTGAAACATGAGTGGGCAGTGGAGGCAGGTGAAACGTGAGTGGGCAGTGGAGGCAGGTGAAACGTGAGTGGGCAGTGGAGGCAGGTGAAACGTGAGTGGGCAGTGGAAGCAGGTGAAACGTGAGTGGGGAGTGGAAGCAGGTGAAAAGTGAGGGGGGCTGGAGGCAGGTGAAACGCGAGTGGGGGCAGTGGAGGCAAGTGAAACGTGAGTGGGGGCTGGAGGCAGGTGAAACGTGAGTGAGAGGTGTTAGGAATGGTGGGAGGATGGAGGAAGGCAAGGGAACATGTTATAGGTGCCAGATTATATGGAGCTGTGTGTCACTGTCATATAATGGGAGGTATCAGACTATATGGAGCTGTCCACTTGGGAGGTATCAGACTATATGGAGCTGTCTATCATAGGAGGTATCAGACTATATGGAGCCTCCAGAACGTCCCATCTTGGGCGCATTACAAAGTGCTGCGGACATCGCATAATGCGCATAATTTTGGAGTGCATCTGCTCATACATCTAGACGGGCCGCGGACCGGCGCTGGAGTGTGGCGCATGCTCTGCCGGTCCGTGGCGACACAGGTCGGCATCTACACAGCGTGCGGCTGCTTCGCTATAGAAAGCAGGGATGGTGCATTACCGTCCCTGCTTTCCATATCACTGTAGATGCGATATTTCTAAACGGAGGCAGGGAAGCCAGTGTTTTTCTATGTATCTTGTGAGTAACGCTGCCGTCCACAGCCCTGGCCCGATCTCCCTGCACTCAGATTCCAATGAGGTGGCTTCGGTACAGTACGTGGAGTAGCAGAAAGACTTTATGTGCTGGCTGGTGGTGCTCATCACTGTAGCTGTCCATCGGTCCTTGTTTCTACATGAACGGATAGGAGGCCTGATAGGAGGAATAATTGTATGTTGCCCTGTATCTCCTGTGTGGCACTGGGATATTGTAGAACAGCATACATACTGTGTAAATGTATGTAAATGTAAATGTATGTACTGTATACAATACAGTACTTCACTCTGTACTTTGCAACTTGAGAGAGCAGAGCATGTGAACTCTGCGCAATGCGTCGTTTTTACAGTTAGTGAAATAAATATACCAAGGTACCAAGATCAGGTACCAAGGGTCTTTATTTCACGTATTTTAAACTATAGCCTGAGTGCTTTTAATTCTGCCATTAAGTTAATACCCATTTAAAACGTGGAATTAACGTATTTCGCTATCCTGTACTGGAGTCCACCAAAAGTTACCTGTGGAGGATTTCGCACCATATCAGAAGGCGACTTGGCCATAATCCCCGGGATTGATTTCCACATAAACCTATCATATGAGTTTTGTGCCATTTTTACTTCTGCACAAACTCTTATCCAGGTGAGCAGTACTCTGCTTCCTACTCTATTATTAACTGAAGGCACGTATTTATTATTACTGAGGTTAAACATGTATTTTTATTACTGATGGGGCATGTTTGATATCTATTATTTCTGGAGGGGGCATGAATATATCTATTAGCTACTACAGGGGTATAGATTCTCTATCATGAAAAGAGCTGATTACATATGTAACATATACATGTATACATGTGATCAAATATTACTGCAGAATGATAGTCAGTCTCTTGGTCATCAATATAATACCATACTGAAGCGACTCAGAGCATGAACACTCAAGTCTTATCAGTTTTAAAAAACTGGTTACCCCATACAATACCTCTCTAAATCACTCAGTATTGTGGGGTTTTTTCTTTTGTCTGTGAAGACTAAACATCCACCCACTCTCCATACACCTCCCCCCTGAGATAACTCCCACCTCCTGATAACCCTGCCCCTACTGGGCCGTGGAAGAATTGTCTTGCATAAAACCGGTCCCTGGTGGAAAAAAGGTTGATCTAGAGAACAGGGCTGTGACAGTTTTTGGGCTGAAAGCACACCAGAATTTTGCTGCAGCCCCGTGTCGCCCAAAGTGTCAATATTGTGGCCCACCGTTATTTTCTGGCACTTCCTTAACTCTCTTGGGCATGGAGTTCACTAGAGCTTTACAGGTTGCAGCCACTGGAATCTTCTTCCGTTCCTCCATGAACGAACATCATCGGAGCTGGGTGATGTTAGAGACCTTGTGCTTGTATCATTTTCTTATTTGAGATTCCCCACAGATGTTGAAGCCATGCTTGGCCAGTCGAGCAGCTTTACCACCTTTAGCAAGGCTGTGGTCGTCTTGGAGGTGTGTTTGGGCTTGTTAAGTTGGACACCATTTCCGAAGGGAGGAGATCAATGGCACTTCTTCATTATTAACAGACGATGTTGATTATTCATGTTTCCCACAATGAACTGTAGATCCCCACAGCTGGCAGCACTCAATGCATCTCAAACCATGACACTCTCACCACCTATGTCTTGACACACTTTGTCTTGTACTCCCTTACCTGATTGCCGCCACACAAAATTGACCGCACACTGAACCAAATAAGCTTATCTTGGTACTCATCAACACAGCGCAGTGGTTTTCAGTACATATCATGTCCTTAGTCTTTGTCTACAGCAAACGGTTTACGGGCTTTCTTTCTTGCTTTTTGACACCTGCACTTAACTACTTTGGTTGACCCTGGCCGCCTGTTCTTAGTGGAAAACTATGTTGTTAAACTGCTGTATGGTCTTTACCATACTGCTGTAGCCCAGTTTCAGGGTGTTACATAGTTACATAGGCCTTACAAGGCCGAAAAAAGACAAGACGTCCATCCAGTTCAGCCTGTTGTGCTAACGTGTTGGCAATCTTCTTATAGCTTATGCCATCTTTATAAATAACAATTCTTATATATAACAATTCTTTTTGTCAGATTCTCAGAGAGTTCTTTGCCATGAGGTGCCATGTTGAACTTCCAGTGACCAGTATGAAAGAGTGTGAGAGCGGTAACACCAAACTTAACACACCTGATCCCCATTAATATTGGAGACCTACTAACACTAACGGGTCACATGGCAACTGTGGGGGGAAATAACAAATTGGGCACAATTTTTCCATTTTTACTTAAGTGTGTACAAATTTTTATTGACAAAGGTTTATACATTGATGGCTGTGTGTTTCATAGTTTTCATAGTTAGAGACAGGCTCAGTAAAAGACAAGTCGTCCATCTAGTTCACCTGTTTTGCTAAGTAGTTGATCCGAGGAAGGCAAAACCCCCATGAGGTAGCAAAGCCAATGTCCTCATTTAGGGAAAAATTCCTTCCTGACTCCAATGCTGGCAATCAGAAAAAATCCCTGGAACAATGACACCCTCTCCTGAATCCTAGTCCACAATAACTTATATATTATTACTCTCCAGAAATGCAAACCAAACCATTTTTAACTCGATATAGAAGCTCTTCACCCTTACCAGTCTCCCTCTGGCAGAGAATTCCATAGTCATCAGCTTGCTCTTACAGTAAAGAAATCCCTTTCTATTTTTTATGTAGAAACTTTCGTCTCAAGACGCAAAGGATGCCCTCCATTGATCTAGATACACGCCCTGTTATAAAAAAATCTGGCGGAAGAGAATCTCTATATTGATCCTTTGATGAATTAAACATATTTATTATGTACCCCCCGAAGACCTTCTTTTTCTCTTAACTAAATAACCCTAATGCTTGCCACGTCCTTATCTGTGTACTGCAAGGACCACCCCAGTCCTTTTATTATTTTTGATTGCCCCGCCAATTACCTGTTCAAGCTCTACAATGTCTTTCCCTGAGCACTGTGCCAAACTGTACACCAATATTCCATGTGTGTCTAACCAGTAGACTTGTAAAATGGGAGAATTAATGTACTCATCATTTGCATCGATATTGCCCCTTTTTATGTACCCCATGATCCCTATTTGCTTTGGCTGCTGCTGCCTGTACCTTGGCTGCTACAATTAAGTTTCATCTGCCACCAGTTTCCAAAGTCCTTTCTCCATGTCACATTACTAGTGTTTTTCCATTTAACCTGTAATCATGTAATGGAATTCTCTTCCCCATGTGCATAACCTTGCATTTATTTCAGTGTTTAAACCTCATCTTACCATTTTCCCTGCCCATTGCCTCCAACTTATCCAGATCCCTTTGTTAATAACATATTATCCTCTATTGTGTTGATATACTTTAAAGAGCTTATGTATCGTCTGCAAGATCGATATTCTACTGTGTAATTCCCTGTGTAAAGATCATTAATGAAAATTGTGTGTAAAGAGTAGAAAGGGCCCCATACTGACCCTTGTGTCACCCCACAAGATAAACAGCGAATCCAGACTGAGTATTGTACCGTAATTACTACCTCTTTGTTTTCTTATCATTGACCAGTACTTACACACTTGCACACATTTTCGCCCAGTCCCAACATTCTCATTTTATTTAACCAACCTTTTACTTAGCACCGTATCGACAACATGCTTTAGAAAATCTAGATATAATGACATCCAGTGCCTCACCCCGATCCAGTCAGCACTGACTTCCTCATAGATCAGCTGATGAGATTTAGTCTGACAGAACCGACTACCTTCATGAAAACCCATGCTGGAAAACGTCGTTATACATTATTTTCAGAGAGATACTCCAGGATAGAGCATCTTCTCTGAGAAAACCTTCCAAACATATTTACTACAACAGAGGATAAGCTTACGGCCTATAGTTTCCTGGACACTTATTGACCCCTTATTGTATATTGGCACCACTTTGCTAGTCGGCCAATCCTATTGGGACATAACCCCGTTATAGACAGTTCCAAGAAATATTAAGAATAGGGCCTATCTATGGACATTCACTTAACTCTCTAGGACACGTGGGTGTATGCCATCTGGACCTGGGGAATTTGTCTGATTTTAATTTCCTAATACAGGCTCTTCAACTTCTTCTGATAGACAATAAACTTTTAATTGGAGTTACAATATCATCTCTGTTTCAACAGAAGGTCATCCTCCTCGTTAAATACAGTGGAGAAAAAAGTGTTAATTTACGTTCTGCGTTTTTCTCATCGCCCTCTACTGTCTCTCCCTCAGTATTTTCCAAGGCCAACTTTTCGTTTTTAATCTTTTACTATATAAATAAAGTTAAAAAGAAATATATTTTGGGGTTAGTTTTACTTTTCCCTATAGCAATAATTCCCTTTCCGTCTCCAGCTATTGCTTCCTTTATCCTTATTTACACACGTTAATTTTTTTCCCTATAGTCTATCTAGTGCCTCTTCACTGCCCTCCGCTGTTTTAGTAGGATGAAACGCTTTCTTTTTTGTTTTTTATTGCCTCTTTTTCCATCCTTGTTGATCCAACGATTGAGGTTTATTTCCTGTTTCTATTGTTTTTATACCATAAGGGAGTCCTCTCACAGTGGTAGCCTAGGATTATTAAAAATATCCATTTAGTATTAGTTCTGCCATATTTAAACAACATTGTCCCAGTCAAACGGTTTAGGCCACTCCCTAAGCAGAATAAAATTAGCCTTCCTAAAAATCAGAGTTTTTGTGTGGCCCTTGACAAAAAGACTCAATTGAAGGATAAACTGAAATTTATTGTATATTACTTGGTCACTAATTTCCCTAGGTGCCCCTCAAACCTGAACCTTTTTACTCAGTCAGTCTATTAGTTAATATATAGAGTGTCAGAAGGCGGCCTTTCTCTAGTCGTTCATGCAACCATTTGGCAAAGGTATTATCATTATTTTATTTAGACAATAAACCTGTTTCCTTTATGAGAGATACAAGCTTCAGATTCCCATTGATGTCTGGAAGTTAATCTGAGTCGCCATAATAATAACCTCATTCTGATTAGCCAGCACACATCTATTTGCCTGAGAATCTTCCATGGTGTTCTGTTATATTTGGGGGCCTAATAGCATACCTATTAGTAATTATAATGTTATTGTTACCCCCCCCAATCTTTAACCCTTTTAACCCATAAATATTCCACATGTTCATTACCTGTTACCTATATCATCCCGCAGTGTTGGCTTCAGACAGGATTTTACATAGATACAGACACCTCCCCCTTTCCGGTCTTAAACGATCCTTTCTAAATAGACTGTAAACCCTGCAAGTTAACAACCGCGCCCAATCTGTACTCTCGTCCATTCCAAGTCTCAGTTATCCCCACTATGTCATAAATTTTTCTTCAGCTATTAATACTTCCTAGTTCAATTAATCATTTGTTGGTCCAGACTCCTGGCATTGGTCAGCAATGTCATCTTAATAGAATTTTCAGTTTTTCATACTTCTTCTCCCTGAATATTTTTTATCTATGCTACATCACCACCCCCTCCCTCCACGTCCCACCCCCTGTATTTATACCAAATTCCCAATCTCTCTATCTTCACTATCTTCATGCTATATGTGTATTTACCCTCCCCCCCCATGTCCTAGTTTAAATATTCCTCCAACTTCCTGCCATTTTGTCCCCCAATACAGCTGGCACCCTCCCCATTTAGGCAGCCTCATCCCTAGCATTAGAGTCAGTAGCCACATACAGAAGTCAGACCCAGTTCTCCAAAAACCCCAAATCCCTCTTTCCAACCACAATTTTAGAGCCACTTATTCACATTCTCTAATCATCAAGCTCGCTGCTCTCCTGTGGTGTGGCTCCGTGGAACAAGGTAAATTCTGAAAACATAGACCTTGGAGGTTCCTTGCCCTGAGACTTTTGGCTAATTCCCATGAAATCGTCTCATTTAAGACACTCCACTTTTTAAGGAGTTATTTTGAGTGCACACCAAATTTACAGCACTATACAAGCCTGTACAACTGATTACTTTACCATTGTACAAACTGTCATAACTTCAGTGTTTTCCATGAAAGGTATAAAACAATATTTACAAAAATTGAAGGTTACTCACTTATTGTGAGATACAGTCCGTTCAAGAATTAATCTGTGAGACTACACTCTATCATATGCTACAGGAGCTCCAGGTGTGAAAAACAAGTGCTTTCGAAAGGCAAACCAATTTTAATATGACGTCACTCCTTGCTCTTTGTCTAATCAGGAAGGGAGATATGGACGGCAACCTAGAGACACATGTGTGCACGCAGAGCAGATACAATCTCTCATCTCCTGACCAGGGCAATATCAGAAGAGCCATGTATTTAGTAAAAGTCTTGATTTACCGTTCCCTACATGTTAAACGCTAATCATTGTAGTGATAAAACCTCTTTAATCCATAACTAAATATTATATTGAAATAATGGAAAAGGGCAACATCTTAGTTGCCTTTTTCTATTATTTCAATATAATATTTAGTTATGTCAATGTGTACAAAAAAAGTCAGTCTAATTTGCGGATTTAATATTTTTTTGAAGGCATAAGGGAAAATGTTATCCATGCCGTTTTCAGGTCCGTTTCTCACAGCCAGTTTACGGTTTTGAAAGCGTCAGCCAAACTAGCTGACAAACTTTTTTGCTCTATGTGACCTCTTCTAGGAAAATCTGTGCAGGTCGTCCCACGCACGGATTTTCCGCCGATGTTTATTAGGCTGGCTCAGCGGTCTGTAAAAGAGATTGAACATAGTAGTCATTAATCTTCCGCCTGGTTTTCCAGGGCATAAACATGGAACATTTTCAATGCGAAGGTGGACGGGGGTTTTCGTCTGCAAAAATCGCAGAGAAAATCCGTCCACTTCACAGCGGGTAGCCATGTGGTACTGGTACTGTACTATAAATCTGTGCTGTGGGGACATGCCCTAAGATCTGCAGACATAGACCAGCTGACACAAGGCCTGCAGGAACAGGAGTTGATCAAATCCATTGTTTCAGATATGGACATCTATTGAATTATGAAGACCTACCCCCCTTCCCCTATGTTGTGTGGAGTTTTTAAAGACCTTTTTTTTTTTTTCTTAACAACCAAGTGTTACTTTAAATAAATTGAAAAAAATTATAGTCTTTGAAGACCCCTAAAAAAGAACTCTGTGTGAAGTAAAACCTAAAGGGGTTGTCTCACTACACATTTTCAGTCTACCTCAATCCTTTTGATCTTTGTATTATTAATTCAGGGGGCGATAAGCTTCATTCATACCCGATGCTAAGGATTGCAGTCCATATCACACAGTCAATCTCCACGGTCAATACAAACCACAATGGTAATTAGGTTTGTCTAGATCAGAGTTTTTCACCTCATGCCTCCTGCTCAAAACTGTAATTCATCCACAATGAAACAAGAATAGTCATAAAGTTTACTGTGCCTGCCCTTCAATAATATGCCCCCCCCACCGCTTAACCTGTATCAGCATACAGACAAAGCCCCACAGACACAATAAAAATCATAATGAAGTTGTTATTATGGGCGACTTTGACTGTCCAGACATAAAACTGGAAACTGAAACTTGTGGCTCTCATAAAGGAAACAGGTTTTTGTCAATAACTAAACATAATTACCTTCTCACAACTATTAGCACGAATACAGACTAAGGGAATGGCACCTTTTGAACTAATATTGACTAACAGACCTGACAGGGTAACACAGGTTGGGGGGCATCAAGGAAATAGTGACTGCAATATAATAAATTATCCCTCAATAGGGTATTTTGTTGAGAAGCCGCCAAAAAAATGAGGCCCTAAACTGCATTGACTGCCAAAATAAAAGAACAAATAACATGTTTTTTGTCAATAATATGCCCCCCTTGCCGAGAGCAGAACAAAAAGTACTGTGTCCCTTATTGTGTATAGAAGCGTAACGTTTTCCCGTCGCATTTAATGCTACAGATCTGCAGTTCAGTCCAGACGAGCGTCATTCAAAGAGTCAGTTATTTCAAACCCTGCCTTCTGAGAACATCCCCTATCCACCGCCCACTCAACGAAACTATTACTTTGAATAGGTAGAAACAAAATGGGGGAACATATGTCGCTCGTTGTCTAGAGGAGCACGATTTAGTGGTAGGTATTGGCTGAAACTGGCTGGACTCCTCGCATGATTATTGTGGCGGTCACCTTCAAGGTTTAATCTAATTAGGAAGAACAGAGCAACAGTAGGGGAGGAGGAGTGTGGCTATAAGTAAGGAGTGAAAATAAAGGCAAATGTGAAAGAGGTAATACAAGGCCGGAGTATCCTAATGAAATGTTGAAACATGTGGGATTAATGCAAGAAAAATATTATTTATTGGTGTAAATCAAATAGACCACCGAACATCCCTGAGGAGTATAGCAGAACAGGATCAAGATCAAATGGTGCGGCAACACAGGCAGGTACATGATAATAATGGGTCTGACATTCAATTTTCCAGGCATTGACTGGGTCACGGTTCTGCATCGACTGAAAAAGGACAGGAAGTTCCTCAATCTGTTAGAGGATAATTTTATGGGGCAGTTTGTGGAGGAACCCACTAGAAGTGATGCTCTGCTGGATCTGGTCATTTCTAACAAAACATAAAGGTCACGGTTTCTGAAAACATCTAGGTAACAAGTGACACAATATTATTAATTTTAGCGTAAACTGGAAAAAAAATAAAAACAGAGAGGAAATTAAAAAACATTTAATATTAAAAGGGCCTAAATTTCCTATGAGAGGGACGCAATACAGGACCTAGACGGGGAGCAGCATAGCAAATAGTATATATAAGCCAAATGGAGGAGCTTTAAATATACTTTTGGAAATTTATTGTCAAAACATATTCCTATGTAACAAGTATAGGCTTCTACCTTGCGATGTCTTAAGACAGGGCAATAAACAACAAAAAAAGGGCATTTAAAAAAAAAGTCAGAGGCTCGGATCAGCCTTTGAAAATTACAGAGAGCCTTAATAAAATCTAAACAGCTCACGAGTTGATAAAAACAGTCAGCTAAAAATCAAAATGAAAGGCAGGTGGCCAATGACAAAGCAAGACAAAACCCCCCAAGAAAATTCGTTTAAGCAAATAAATGTCCAAAAGCCAAAGTAGCAGAAGCAAGTAGGACCCTTAAAAGCCAGTGATGGGGTGCAGCTGGTGACCAGAAGAAGCAGAGGTACAAAATAGGTTCTTCAAGCTCAAATATACTATCAATTGTAATAGTCGTATTGATGTGGGGAGGGCCAAAGTGCAATGTAGGAGGTGCCATTACTGTTCATACATCAAACTCTCCATATGACTTTAATTAGGCTCAGTTGTAGAAAACTTTAAAGCCAAGTTAAATAAACTGAATGTGAACAAGGCTCCAGGCCCTGAATGGCATTCACCACCAAAAGAGGGGTTTTCTAAAGAGCTCAGCTCGGATATCTGTGTGCCCCTGTACAGATAATTAGAAGATTCCCCATGGTGACTGGTATAGCACCAGGAGACCTGCGCAAGGCAAATGTATATCCCAGCATCAAAAAAGGTTCTAAATTCTTTGCCCAGAGTATAGACCAAGTATAGTTTAACATCGGTTGTGGGAAAAATTTTTGAAGGGGACATAAGGGACTATATACAGAGTATGTTGACAAACACATATTATTTGTGATTGCCGAGCCATATGATTTACTAAGGACAGAAGCAGGCAGACCAATCTGATTTCTTTTTATGAACGAGTGAGTAAAGTCGGATAGAGGGGCAGCTGTGGATATTGTGTTTTTAGACTTTGGCAAAGGGGCGTTTGACACTGCGTCCCGCATAAGCCGTTTGTTAGGTAAACAAGAAACCATTGTTAAAGATAACAGTGTGTAACTGGATTAACAAAACTGGCTGCTGGATCGTACTCAAGACTGATGATGAGGATAAATGAGTCCTACTCCGAGTGGTCCCCGGTTTAGAGTGGGGGTGCCGCAGGACCTCAGTATTGGGTCCTCTCTTATTTAAATGAGTATTTTATTAACGATATGTGGGAAGGTATCACTATCACGGTTTCGATTTTGCAAGACCAGACACACAAGGCTATGCAAGGAGTAGTGCAATCTATGGAAGTATACTGATTAAATTGCAAGCTGACCTGGACACACTGAGTGCTTGGGCATCCAAAACCCCTCTGGCAAATGGGGTTCAATGTGGATTAAATGTAAGGTTCTGCATCTGGTAAAAAATAAATCTACAGCATCAATGTTCTAGGGGGAGAAAAACTTGGAGAATCGGCTTGATTGAGAAAGATCTCGGCGTTCTGAGATCATCGATTTAACAAAACATCATGCAATGTCAAATCAGCTGCTCTAAGGCCATAAGAAAATGGCGTGTATAAAAAGAGGCAAGGACTCGCGGGACAAGGAGAAGTCATCTACCGCTGTACAAATCATAGGATGCGACCTCACTTAGAATATCATGTTTCAGCCAGTACTGTGGCCCAGTTTATATAAAGATGTAATAGAGCAGAGAGAGTACAAAGTACGATCAACGAAACTTATAAGTGGGAATTGAGCATCATATATTGAACAAACTTAGAGAACTTATTATAGTCCATGAAAAAAAGACGGCATCGGGGACATGATTAAATTCAATCAATATAAAAATAGGTCCAAACAAAAAGTAAGGAAAAATTATTTAAAGTGGAATCCCCCTCAAAAGACAAGGACATTCCCTTCTGACTCAGAAGAAAAACAAAGGATTCAATCTTCCTATGATGAAGAGCGATCTACACTGTAAACGAACTATGAATCTGTGGAATAGCCTGCCTGATAGCCTTGTCCAGCAAGGAACAGAGTAGAGCGTTTCAAGCAAGGCTAGATACCTACCTGGAACTAAAAGAAAATAATAATGTGTCCGCGGTACTAGTAATAATTCAGGTCTCCTCGCATGTTGGCGGCTCTGGGGTCAGAATAATAGGGTCCTACTACTGTGAGCAGGTAGTTCTGCCTTGTGATTCCAGGGCATTAACCAGTGTAGAGACCTGGGCTTTAAGTCCTTGTCTCTCACCCTCACACCACATTATCCCCACCCATGGTTGAACTCATTGACATGTGTCCTTCTTTCGACCTTTACTAACAATGCTATCTAACAATGTAACCTATGTATAATAACGTGAGGTGTGCGGCGTTATCTTTGGTGAGCAAGCTAACACCTCACTCATGAATAATGATATGAGGGTTAAATGCGTCTAAAACAACAGCAACTTACAGAATAAGGGACACGGGCTGGAACAGAAGGTCTGACACTAGCTTGTGCTGTCCCAGCAAGGGGCATAAACTATTTTCCCTTTTTAAGTCCCCATTTTGGGGGTCAAATGATTAAAAACGGGAAAAAAAAAAATGTGGATAAACGCGATGTAAAGGAGGCAATAAAAAAACAAAAGAAGCATTTAAGCTACTTAAACAAGGGGCAGGAAAAAAACTAAAAAGCTTTAAGAAAAAAATAAAATATGTAAAATAATGATCAAGACAGCAAAGCTTTCTTAACTATGTAAATAGTAAAAAGATTAAAACAAAAAAATTTTTTGGACACTTAAAAATAGTGAGGGGAGGTAATTTAGAGGGCATGAGAAAAAGGGCAAACCTTTAAACAATTTTTTTTCCACTATAAATTCCCAGGAAATGACATTCCCAAGATGAAGAGGAAACTCCTCTTAAATTTTTGCCAACTCACTGGATTACACAGTAAAAATCAATCTTTGCAATACAAAACTAACAACACAATAAGGAAAAAAATTTTTTTACAAAGGTATCCGTAAGTTGGAGGCCTTGAAAAAATGCAAGAGGGTTTAAAACAAAAAGCAAGGTTTCCATGAGAAGAAAAAAAAACCCTTCCATGATACTTGTTAAACTGAAAAACGCTGAGAAAAAAATGACATGCAGTAGAACTTGGCAATCCCAGTGGACAGTAACTTCAATTGTAGCAACCAGTGGCAGCAGCTGCTAGGGCAAATCCTGGGGTGTATTAACCTCTTAAGGACCCGCCAGTTTTGGCCTTCCTGACACAGCCAAATTTTTTAAATCTGACATGTGTCAGATTTTTTGACACTTTTACCTATCCATGTAATTCAGATATTGTTTTCTCGTAACACATTGTACTTTAAGTTAGTAAGAAATTTTGGTCCATAAATCCTTGTTTTGAAAAATATCAAAAATTTAAAGAAAATTAGAAAAAAATTTGTCATTTTCAAAGTTCTAAAATTTCTGCGTGCAAGACCTAATTATTCACCACAAAATAGTTTATAACTAGCATCTACCATATGTCTTCTGTAGGTTGGCATCATTTTAGGGGGCTTAGAAATTTAGTACTTATTCTCACATTTCCAAGAAAATTTGCAATATACATTTTTTTTTTAGGGACCGGTCCAGTTCTGACGTGGCTTTGAGGGGCCTATATGGTAGATACCCCCGTAAATGACTTCATCTTAGAAACTAGACCCCATAAAGCATTTACAACAGTGTTTAGAAAGCTTGTTAACCCTTAGGCCCCGTTCACACGGCTTATTTGCGCCGTATTCCGCGCCGGATTTGCGCTTCAATACGGTGCCAATCCGTCGGAGTCATTAATGTAATCCACTGCTCTCATAGAGAACAGTGGATTCCGTCGCTCCTCCCCGCTCGGCAAATCCGCCGCGGGGGGGAGAAAGTGACATTGCACATTATTTACGGCGCGACGCGCCGTAAACAATGCATTGTCTATGGGGCCGGGAGCGGCGCCCCCGCCGCGCTCCGGCCCCGCCCCCGTCCCTTATTCACGGCGGATTTGTGCGCTCAATACGGCGCACAAATCCGTCGGGACTAAGCCGTGTGAACGGGGCCTTAAGGTATTTCACAGAAATTAAAGAAAAGTGGAGGTGAAATTACACTTTTTGTTTTGCAGATTTTCAATATTTATCCATTATTCGCTGGAGCACAGTAGATGGAACCATGGAAATGCAGCTTAATGATTCCCCAGATCCTGCCGTTTTCAGAGATATCCCATATGTGGCCTTAGTGCGCTATTTGGCTCAACCACAAGCTCCAGAATAGGAGGAGCACCTACCGGACTCTGGGGTCTCATTTTCAATACGATTTTATTTAGGCGCCATTAAAGGTTTGCGGACACCCTAAGGTGCTAAAACGTAATAAACACCTCTAAAAAGACCTCATACTGGAAAGACACCCCCAAATCTATCCAGTGGTGCAGGGAATATATTTCACAATTACGAAAATTAAAAAAATATTTTTTTCCAACAATCTGCAATTTTAGCTTAAAATGTTTCATTTTTACAAGGAATCCTGGAAATAAAGCCCCCCAATTTTGTTACACAATTTTTTCCAAGTTTGGCAATACCCTACATGTAACTTGCTGTTTGGGTGCATGGCAGGGCGTACAAGGGAGGGAGCGATATTTGGCTTTTGGAATGCAGATTTTGCCAGCTCTCATTTACAAAGCCCCCAAAGTACCAGAACAGGTCATTGTTTTTTGGGCTTTAATTTTACAGCCTTCGCCGAATGGTATAAATGAAATCATAACTTTACTATGGGGGACAGTACAATTACAATGATATACAATTTATATAGGTGTTTATGTTTTATTACTTTTACACAATAGAAATGCGTTTACAAAAAACTGTGCTTTTATGTCGTCATAGTCTGAGAGCTATAACTTTTTTATTTTACTGTGTACGGAGCTGTGTAGCTCGTTTTTTGCGGGATGAGTTGATGTTTTTATTGGTATCATCGTGGAGTCCATATGACTCTTTGATCACTTTTTATTAAGGTTTTTGTGAAGTATTTTGAACAAAATACAGCACACCGGTATAAATGATAAGCTAGCTTTACTCAGCAGGTCGATAAGATTACAGAAACACTCAATTTGTAAATTATTCAAACCGGAAAACACGTTTTTGCATCGCCACAGTCTGAGAGCCATAACTTTTTATTTTTCTATGTACGGAGAGGAGTAGGGGCTTGTTTTTTGCGGGAGGATTTGACGTTTTTATTGGTATCATTTTTGGGGGGACAAGGCTTTTTCATTGCTTTCCATTTTTTGGAAGGCAGGGTGAAGAAAATACTGCAATCCTAGTAGTGTTTTTGATTTTTACAGAGCTCACCGTGCAGTATCTGTGACAAGTTAGTTTTATCCTGTGGATCGATACGATTACGGCGATACCCAGTCTATATAGTTTTTTTTTTTATGTTGAAGTGCTATATAAAAAAGTGTTTTTATTGTGTAAAACAATATTTATGCATCGCAATCTTCTGAGAGCCATAACTTTTATTTTTCTGTGTACAGAGCTGTGTAAGGGCTTTTTTTTTGTGGGATGGACGGACGTTTTAATTGGCATCACTATGGTGTTTATATGAGCTTTTGATCGCTTTTTATTCCATTTTATGTGCTGCGGGATGAACAAAAATCGAAATTCTGTAGCGGTTTATTTAGTTTTTTTTTTACTGTGTCCACTGTGAGGGTTAATTAACACAACAGATTTATAGGGTAGGTCGTGGCGATACCTAATATGGGTACTTTATTTATTTTGGTCTTTTTGGGCCCGATTGGTGTTTGTAAAGGGGAAAAGGGCAGTGCACGTGTTTTTATTTTCTTTTCTGAGTTAGTTTTTCACTTTTTTTTTTTTTTTTTTACTTTTTCACTTTTTTTTTTTTTTACTTTTCCCCATAGGGAAAATCATTGCTTATTACTGTGTACTGGTTTCTATGGCAACTGTCAGTCACGAACACAGGGCACGGCCGGGCATGGTGACGTCACAGACAGCCCGGAAGGCATTCTATACCTTTCTGTCAGCACACACGATCATGCAGCTGTGTTGCCGACAGAGACGCAGAAGGAGATCGCTCCTCCTGTGTCTCCCTTAGTTATTGCGACCTAATCGCCCACCCCTCTCCCCCCGGAGTGATCTCTGGTCAGGGTCAATGCTGCGGGATGTCAGCTGTAATATACAGCTGACACACCGCAACGATCGTGCGAACTCTGCTTTAGAGTTCGCACGATGTCCAGGATGTATGGATACGTCCAGGTGCGTTAATCCTCAAACGACCTGGACGTTTGCATACGTCCAAGGTCGTTAAGGGGTTAAAAGAGGCATAGATACACAATATCCCATTATTATTATTCTCACTAGTCAGAACAAACATTGAAAATTGTGGATAATTTTAGGCACCAGTGCCTAAAGACGTTGTAGAGCTTGAACAGGTTCAAAGGTGGGCAAGGAAACTAATAGAAGGACTGGCTGCACTGCAATACCCATAAAGATTATTTTAAATATTAAATTAGGATTATTTAGTTTAGAGGAAAGATGGCTTCGGGAGTACATAAAAAATATATCAAAGGTCAATATTAAGATCTCACCCAGAATCTATTTATACGCAGAATTGTATGTAGAACAAAGGAGCATCCTCTAAGTCTTGAGGGGAAAAATGTTTCTACACAAACATA
>JAODAL010028001.1:50000-54025 GCA_025379985.1 Phyllomedusa bahiana | reverse complement strand
ACAAGATCAGCGCGGCGCCCGAAACCACAAATGTGTACTGTGCGCACCGCAATACATTGTTTGAACATACCCTAAATCTGAAGCTGCTATTGACTTTGAAAACAGCAAAAGAGAAAACCACTTAAGTATGGAAAGCATACCTCTCAAAAAATACACATCAGCAGCAGTAAGATTGTGGAAAACTGAGCCATCCTCTTGTTTAGTGCAAGCTGTAGGCGGCGTTAACAGTGCTGGAAGCTTAGTGTGGTGGTTCTTCAGAACTATGGCAGCAGATAATTTTTCTGCATGTTCCCAAAGCAAAAGACGAGTTGCCATGATGATCCTCTTACTTGACAAGTGCTTAAACGATGAAATAATCCAACCTAAGTTTTAAAAAGAAATTTAAAAAGGCATTTAAGGTTACTTCAACCATTCTTATGTCCTTTATCCTTTCTGCTCAAAACCGTTTAGGTCCAGATTTTTGAGATAAAACAGTTGGCATAGCACAATGAGGGGGAAGAAGCCAAAAGAAGACCGTTTGTGTAAGGGTCTTTTTTTTCTATATTAACAAACTGACACATACTTATAGCTCGACATGCTAAGCAATTTTTCCAATTGGCAGTACAATTTATATATATATATACACACACACACACACAGATATATGTATAAAAAATAGTTATACACAACTTTTAGGTCTTGGGTACAAGATCTTAATTGTAGAGGCTAGTGCTTTGGACAGTAAGTGGTCTCTCACAAAGAGAAAAAAAATATTTTATTGGAATAGGTGCTAACTGCTAGATTTATGGTGTTTGACCCCGGAACCCTCACCTACCGCTGGGCTGCCTATTCCCAGGCCCCCTGCTGTTTATGAAAAGATGCATTTTGTGAAGAAAAGCGCTTAAGCATACTTCCATATTTGAATACAGGCACGCACAAGAATGGACTAATGTAGTGGGTCACAATGACAGGCTAAACACAGCTTGAGGGGGGGCATGGGAGGCAAAAAAAAAAAAAAAAAAAAAGGGGAGGTCTTCTCTATAAGCCTATTCTATCAATATGCCATAAAATGCTGAAATAGGAAAACCCCTTTATGTGTTTACGTATCCTGAACGATAAAAAAAAACAAACCATTCAAGGGAAACTGCCATAGAAATATGCTGTCTTTTATAGCCAAATAGAAGAAAAGATTCCGTCCTGCAAAATGTTTTAACTAAGCAGCATAAACGAAAACAAAAAAACCCCAAAACAAAAAAACACAAATGTTGTGGCGTTTAGGCTTGTTCACACGGAGTTTTCACTCTGTGTTTTCAAGCGCTTTTTTTAGATCCGTCCGGGGACCAACAGGACGGACCCAGAGGCGGATCTAAAAAATTAGCAGTGAGTTTATCCCCTGCGGGCAATGAGGAAGAAAGCAGCGGCGTTGACATGAGAGATCGCCGCTGCGTGTTTCCATAGCGCGCTTTAGGTCCGTCTTTGAAAAGAATTGCATGTTTAAGTTAAAACTCCGTGTTAACAAGCCCTTTGACTAATAAAAAGTGATCCTAGTTAAAGAGTCTAATTTACTGAGCACAGGAATGTATGTATCTATGTAGGGCACAATTACTGCTGAGAGGGGAGGGAAAAAACTCTCTATCAATACACCCGGTACATAATTCGATGGAGGCACAGTTTTATGTCTGTGTGTCATTTGTGTTAACAGAAGTGTAGACCAGTGTAGTGCTAAGAGATTTATTGACCACCCGGAACCCATATTGGTCAGTATCTCTTCAAAAATAATAGATTCTAAGCTGTAAATTCCTAACCCCTGTAAATGTTAGGGGAGAAACCGTGCATATTGACATAGAGGGTTTTTATCAGGGCCTCGTCGTTTTGGGAACGCTGTAACTGAGATAATACTATCAGCATAGTTAGAGAGTAATCATGGGAACCCAGGTTTTTCATGGCTCAGGGGGTTCAGCATCAAGTCATGGGTTTTTCCAGGCCAGGTTAACCTCTTAAGAATGGTCATTCGAAGGAGGGAGGGGCCCTTTTACGGAAAAGTTACTGATCTGTCAGCTTGCGTAAAAACTTGGCTACGCAGGCAATTGTTTCAAGTAAGACATAAGCTGAAAAGTTTGTGCGAAGTTAGAATAGCTGGACCTGCGGGCTATAGAGGGACGGGCCTCGCCGCCACAGTGTGGATCCCAGGTAGATCTCTATCTTCGCTGGCCGCTTCTCCCAGCTGATGTTATTTATAGATGAAGCTGATAAAAATCCTGGTGAAGCTTGGGACCTGTATATGGGGGCACCTGTGCACGGTGTGGATCTCAGGATTATCTCTCTATCTTCGCTGGTCCGTGTTACCAGCTGATGCCGATAGATGATGCTTATAAGATTCCTGATGAAGCTTTGACCCATTATATGTGTTATGTAAGTATTTGTAGTCCATACTATGCGTGCTTTGCCTTTGTAACCAATATTATGCGTGCTTTGCCTTTATAATCCCATATTACGCAAAAATATAACACAGTATCACACTATCTTCTTGTATTTTTTATGTAATCATTGAATTCTTCATATAAAAAAACCCCTTTGGGATGTTTGACTTCTTTAAAGCCCTTTATTCGCCCCCGAAAAATAGTTGGCAAAACAACCACCCCCAAATGACATGCCCATTTGTAAAAAGAGAATTTTTCAGGAGATGAACACATTTAATTTCCCCCCCCCCCTCCCCACAAACTACGGTTTACTCCAGTGCTGCAAAAAAATTCAAACCCCTTGATGAAGAAAGCCCCAAGAAAAACGAATGTCCCTTTTCATTTTATTTCCAACTGTTTAAAAAAAAAAAAGGGGAGTATTAGTAAAGCCAGTGGCTCTGAAAAGGATAAAGCATCAGATAAATCTTTAAAAAAAAAAAAAAGTAACTTCCTAAAATCTCAAAGAAAACAAAAAGGTTTTCAACCCCCCGGGAACTCCATTTAAAGGGATTTCAGGTCTTTTTTTGTGATACCCTCATTTACTGCAACGTACGTAGGGCAGTTTTAAAAAAAAAAAAAGTTTAGAAGATTTTTTAAGCCTCAACTTTTCATTCCCCTTGTTTGCCCGGGTTAGGGCCCTTGTTTGCAAGGGATTAAGGGGAAAAGGGGGAAGAAAGGTTTACATATACAGGGCCCCCCTTGGATGGGGAAACTTTTAGGTTGTTTTTTAAATTTTAAATTTCTGTATGCAAGTGGGAAAACATGTATTTTTTGGGTACGTGTGTGGTGGGGCCCCTGCGGGGCAGGGTTTATTTCCCAAAAGCTACAAATGCCAGAAATTTCCACCCACAAATGTATAATTGTATGGGTGCTGACAAAGTAAATGTTTTTAAACCCTTTGTGCTGTGGTTTACTAGCCTTTTAGTTCCAAAGCTTTTAAAACTGTGAAGAACATGGAACTAAAAATTTTGCCAGCATACTACACTTGTATTTAATGTATGTGGCGGGTTTAGCCCCCTTGTTTTTAAACATGTGGGGTTTTTTAGCTGGGGGCATTTTTTGTTCCTGTTCCAAAAGAAGTTTAATAGTTTGTAATCCCAAGTACAGCATGTAAACCCCACAGGGTTTAAAACCATGTTCAATCAGACAGGACTGGGTTGTACGTGAAAAACAGCTCATATGGGATATTAGGTTTTTGAGGTGGGTGGGGAGGGGGCTGAACCCACTTTCCCAATTTGTTTTTAAGGGGGAATTTCAAAAGGGGGGGTTGTTTTTTTTAGTATAGTGAAAAACGGGTTTCCTATAGAAAAAAGGGGGGGGCACCCACAGGTGTAAAAGGAGTGATTTGTGTATTGTATGCTGAAGGCTTCTGTTCTTTACTCTAGAGCATTTCTGTAAACAGTGGTGGGGCCCTCAGTTTGGAAACTTTCCTGGGGGGGCCCTATGAAGTTTTTTTCTCCCCTTTAAAACCAAAAGTAAATATTTGACAGCTGGCTAATGTTTCTTAGCCTGGACAACCGCAGAAAACTTTTTTGGGCCTGATAAGAGCAGGGGCCCTTTATCCCTTCTAGGCCGGAGACCGGCCCT